>UCOM01000139.1:0-125098 GCA_900474385.1 Ormyrus pomaceus
AGGGGCGCCCCCCCCCCCCCCCCCCCCCGTCTACTTTTCGAGTTTCGCGCGCCCGCCCTTTTTATCAGCGCGGGTGTCGCGCGCAGCGAGAGAAAAACACAGCCGAGAGCTCTACCATGCAAATCAGTTCGCACGCCTCTACGAGCTTTAATGCAAAGTGCTTCGGGGCTTCATAATGTTTAATTATACTTACGCTCTCCTCGGAACTGCCGACTGACTTTTTGCTGGATATTATTATAATTGGGGACAAACGACACTTTTTGCGATGAATATACGCGAACGAGGCTTTATTAAAGTTTCTTAAAAATCGCGTATGTTTTGCATCGAGAAGAGGAGCAGAGAACGTTTATTTAGAATTGTTCTCGTAATTATTAAATACCTCGCGGCGTTCAAGCGAAAATAATGATACTTTGTTTATACGCGGGGTAACAAAGCAAAAATTATTATCCTAATTACAACGCGCGCAACGAGAGAAGTATAACGCGCGCGCCAGAGAGCCCTTTGGAGCTCTGCGAAATTCAAAGGAGCCTTAAACCACCGGCAATCCCCCCGGACGGACGGTCTCTCGCGCGGCATTATAAATAAAACATCCGGCCGAAATCACGGGAATTTCTTTTCTGAATAATTAAGACGGCAAAGTGTGAGCTTTTACACAGTCGCGGAGGATAATTAAGCAAAATAAGAGACACAACGAGCCGCGCCGCGAGAGCTCGCACACTCCGGGCTGTGCGCATATACTCGGCCGTGACGCAAAGGGGATTAGCGCACCGGCCGTGTATAATAGAGGACTCTCTCTCTCTCTCTCTCTCTCTCGTGTGGGTGCTGCAGGTTGGGCCGCATCTAAATTTAAAATCTGCTTTGCATAATGCCGAGCCGACAAGAGCAGAGAGAGACCCGCGCCGCTCTCCCGAGCCAAAAGAGACGACGCCTAATTGCCGCTCGTTCATGCCTCGAGGACACCCTTCGACACCTACGGCAGCCATTTTATATAAAAGCCCCGCGCGCAGAGCCTGCCAGCCAACTTTGCTCGCGACTTCCGCTCTCCGACCGGGGCCAGAGCTCTCTCTCTCCCATTGTCGGCTTCGCGCGGATTTGCAATTACAGGCAAACCTTTTCGCTTTGAATTTATGATGCGTGCTCCGCGGGAGGATGGAGCTATAAGTGTTTGCCGCGCAAGCTCTTTCTTCGGCTCGCAAACGCCTCTTAGACCAATATTTTATTAGCGCCTTTTCTCCATACTTTATTAAGAAGATTGCCCGCAATTAATTCAATCGCGCTCCACATTTCAGGGTTTATGGCTTCCTTCGACGAAAAACCCTCGTCCCTAATTAAACCACATTTTCAGCGGATGAACGCGCCAGACGGCGTTGTGCACTTGGCGAGCTTTTCCGCCGGCGGTTCGGCATTCATTACGCTGCACCGCGCGCTGGAATGCCGAGCGATTTATGTTCGCGCGCGCAAGCCTGAGCGCGGCGGCGGTGGTGGTGTAATGCGGCGCCGGTTAAAAATTATTATTGACCTTTCTTCGCGAAGTGCCTTTGCGCAAGATGTAGGCCGGAAGGTTATTAAATTTATTAGACGGCATTTATCTTTTCGCAGTCCGCTGCGTCCGCGGCGAGAACGCACCACCACCACCACGATATATTCGCGACTCTCCGCGCTTGGTGTATATAATGCGCTCGTTGATTATTCTGAAAAAGCAGTTATGCGAGGCGGTGCCTCTTGGTAATCATTAGGAATTGTGCCGACTCTTTATATGTACAGTTGCGCGTTGCGAGTTTTCACTCGAGTAAATGAGATATATGTATTATATATAGGCAATATTACCGATCCTTTTGCGCTTGTAAAAGACCTTCTTTCAATCGCGTTTTAGGAATGAAAATTAATGATGATCATTTCCGCTCAAGGAGAATAAAGTATAATTACAGAAACGTTACATTTCATACTTCTATCTAAACTAATATCTATTCTAGAAACTAAGAAATCGCGTTTCAGATCAGCTCTCGGCAGAAGAGAAGCATAAAGAACACTTTAGCCAGGGAATAACCGTCCTTAAACACCGGCTGCAGCCCAGCTTAGCTTCGAAATCGCTCCGCGACGAATCGGCTCGTCTCTCCCACGTCGACCGTGTCTCCCCCCCCCTCCCTCCGATCCGCCGCGTTTCCCATCGAATTTCCCTTCGCACTTCCGCCGAGGCGCGTACACGATTTTCCTCTTCCGAATGACCGATCGGCCCGGGCTCTCCGCACGCGCCGCCGCCGTCTGCTCAATGTACTAGAAAATCTGTCCATTGTGCCCCCGCGGCCGCCCTCGCAAATCCACGTCGAAGTCGTCGATCGAGCCACGTGCCGCGATTTCCAGCCTCTCCCCCCGCCGCCTCCCGAGGATCGACAAATTTCAGAAACTGCCCGCGTTTCGCGTTAAACGTTGTCCTGCACTGTGTAAGAGAGATTGATTCGCGGACGAGGCGAAGGGAAAACTTATTGTCAAGGTTTAATGTTGAGTGAGAAAACCGAAGGCACGTGCGAGTTTCGTAGTAGCATATTTTTCGAGGGGTTTTGGGGGGAGTGAAATGCGCTGAAAGTTGTATGCAGTTGTTTGGGTGATATCCGTTAATCTAGATGGAAAAGTTTACTTGTATCAAGTACTGCAAAAGTATGCACCGATAAATCAGTGTTTTGCACTCTTTTAGCAATTATTAGATTCTTGTTGAAGCTGTAAATCTAGTTTCACAATTTTCCAACGAGACTAATAAAGAATCGAAATTATGTGGTATTATCTTATTAAAGGAAATCGCGTTACTCTTTACAAGTTTCACAAAAATTCTTCCTGTTAGTATCCCGACATAATCACCTTTCACTAAATTACCCAGCTGGTCAACGAGGCTTCGATAGAAACTTTTTATCGCGGCCTATACGCGCGAAAACCTCAATCTTCCCCGCTTTTCTTTAGTCTTGTATAAGTCACGGTTTAAAAAACCTTCTTAAAAAGATTCATACGCGTTTGTACGGAGAGCTATACTCTTAAAGGAGCCGCACGTATCGCGCTCGAACATTGGATGCATCTCGGAAAGGCTGGGTGCTCATTCGAGATTGCGTATCCGTTTTTCCTCGCTTTTGCTCAATTATTTATGCGCTTTCCGCGCGCGATCGTATACAGCCGAATGTATTTGCGAGTAAATGGGCAGAGTCCATATATTTTACCGTGGAGCACGGCGTCCGACATATTCCTGCGGCTTTGGATATATACACTCTCGCGAATTGTTGGCGAGCGAATCGAACGCCGAGATCTTGGCAAGGATGCGACGCGCCCAGCTGCTGCTGTTCTGCGCCCCCCGTCTTTTCGAATTCCTGGCAGGAACTTATGCCGCCGCGCTGCACCTCCTATTCTGTATTGATATCGAACAGTGGGAGTGACAATGCTCTGGAATAGCTTTGAATTCTTATGTGGCTCGCGGACAGTTTTGATTAAAAGATTAGGGTATTTTTCATTTAAATTATACAATGCAGTCTGTTACAGTACTGCAGTTTTTAATCAGGAGGAAAAATAGTACCGCGTTAAAAGTTTACCGCTCGTGACGATCGATAAAAGCCAGAACAAAAAGTGACTCCATAAAACTAAGCCAGGCAAAAAACTCTCGTAAATGATTTTTTAATACAGAGCGGCGATTCCATTGAATCCGCGTGAACGTGCACAATAAAAGACACGAGAGAGAGAGAGAGAGAGCTCGATGACAGAACATTTATCAGGGGGGAGGGCGAGTGTATGTACACACACCATAAAGAGCCGAATCGAATCCGCTTTATATTTAAATGGCCGGTATGCGCGCAGAATCGAAAAGCTGACCTTTTAGACGACCATTACTGGCAGTTTCCTGCCCCGCGGAGCGGGGAAAAAAAACTGCGCATCCATGGCTTCCTCCTGCTCCCCCCGCCGACAATGGGCGACTGACAATGATTCGGCCACGGGAGGAACGTCGCGAATTAGGCTCGGTTCCGCGTTTATAGCCGATTCCGGTCGGTCCGCACTTTTTTTTTCGGGGGGGCAGACGACGCGTATATTAGCATTGGTTAGCTTTATGGCCCGTTCAGTTCCGGAGTTCCTTCGTGGAGCTGCGCTGGCTGCACGGATCACGCCGGAAAAGAGGAGCCGAGCCAGATCAATAAAGTCGGCCCGCCGGGAAAAGTAATGCCAAATCGACTGTCTCCGAGCTCTCTCCTCGTTCGCTCCTTTTTCGATGTTCAACGACTAGACCCGAGGATTTTTGCTTTTCCGAAGCTTTTCTCGGCTGTTTTAAACCGCTGCGAACGTTTTATCGCTTAAATTTCTGATCCGAAAAACACGGGGGAGTTTGACCAACTATAATTCTGTCAATTGAGGGAATTGACATAAAAATTATTATTTATTGGAAGTTAATAAAATTTATTTATTAAAAAAGACGTACAAAATACTTTTGCTGAATACTCTTAAACATGTAATTCTTATTTCTACTTAGTACATCTTAGTAAATCTTAGTTCAAATATAAAAAATATAACTTAACCTAGCTTGACGAAAATTGAAGATAAATCGTGAGTTCTGTTCAGAGTCTCGTAAGAATTTTTAAAAACTTTCTTAATCCTTGCAAATATGTGTGGTTTGTAGACAGCTCTTGCTGTATTTGTAAGACTGTAAGGCTCTGAAAAATGAAATTCGTTAATTGTCTTGTAGAATGAAAACAAATTTAACTCAATTGTGTATACCTTCAATGCACAAGCACTTCCACCTGTACGGCTCGGACTTGTACGCATCCTCTTGTTTGAATTTGTCCATCGGTATCATTTTGCCCATTCTCACCGATATCACATACTTATCGTACCTAAAATGAATTGTTTTTAGAAATTTAACAACAGAATACAAGGTTTATGGGTAAGTAACACTTACTCAAAGGACTCGTAATATTTTAAAAAATCAATTAACAGTTCTCCAAGAGTTTGCTTATTGGTATAAGGCATGTTAGTATCTGGAATTTTAAAATCCACCGAATATTCTAAATCGCGGACATCTGAGAAAGCTCTGAACTTATCTGCGAACAGAGTTTGAAGGCACGGTAGAACAGCAGGTTTTGCGCCACCTATTTATAATGATACAATTAATGAATAATATATTTATTTATATTTATGTTATAAATTGCGTAGCGATACTTTTATATTCAAATAAAGTTTTTAGTTCTTAGGCTCACATTGAAGGAAAAAGATCACCATTAAAACTAAAGAATAACTCGAAATTGTTTGGTATCTTGCTTCGTTGATGTCTTGAATTTTCGCCCACAATTTGATGACTAATACTAACGGTTTTACTCGCCAATCAACTAAAATCAAATCATTTCGTTTTAAAGGATAAAAAATATTTCAAAACAGATTTCTTATCAGGCAAATATAAAACTAGATAAAATCAATACATTTTTAGTATTTCTTTAAATCTTGTACATTTACCTTTAGCGTAGTGATACAATAAATGCGTGTTTCGTAAATTAACACTATTGTTGCAACTTAAATTGACTTCAAAATCGTATAAAATGTGTTTAAATATTATTAAGGGTACAGTTGGTTTAATTAATTCGAAATCTTTGACATTGTCTAAAAAATTAAATTATAATATTAATATTTTAAAAAAGCTCTGATAAACGAAATTTAAACTCATTAAAAATCTTAAAATGACAACTTTTTAAGTCTGCCATTATATTGCCATCAAGCCTGCCATTAAAAGGCAGTCAAAAGAATAACAAAAAAAAACCACTTACTATCGCTTTTAATAAAGGGTGCAAAGTTTTGTAAGCAAACAATTGCTCTCATTCTGTCGAAATTTTGCGAATCACTTCCTATAAGTGACATGTCGAGATCTCCATTATTTCGAGCAAATCCAGTCAAAGTAGATCCGGTTACGTATAAACCGTAGTTCGGATGAGAAGTCTACAAATATTGATTGAAAAAATTTGATAAAAAAGCATTTTAATTTTTGTTTTTTAAACAAATTACCTTTATGCGATCGTTAAGTGATTTCCATAAATTCATTTTATTACGAAACATTTCTTCTGTTTGTCGTTTTTCTAAATATTTATCCCATATATCTTTCGATAATTCATCATATACAGAACCAGTTATTAAATTTCCAGGAGTTTGGGTAGGATAAAAGTTTTCGATTAAATCCAAAAAGTTATCCGGCGACGAATGACAAAATTTTGGTGATATGTTGTAGCCTGACATCTTTGTCTTTTTACAAAATGTTCTGTTCAGTGTAATAAATTTTTAATGATTATTTTTGAAAAACAATAAAGTATTGTTAGTAAAAATTTTTAGCTGCAACATTGTAAAATTTAAAAGAATAAATAATGAATTTCTATTTCCGTTTTATCTACTTTAGTTTTTATCTATTTTAGTTATCTTAGGATGACTTCAACACTTTGGAAAAGATATGATTCAATTGTGATAAGTAACTATTTTAAAATATTACAGTTATATTTCGGTATCAAAATAAAGGAGTAATGACATCATGAATCTAATGCATTTATTTAGTTAGCAATTAAAAATTTCTTTTTTATAAAAAGGAATGAGTTATTATTAATTAATAAATAAATAAGTGCAATTAAAGTAACCAATGATATAATGCCAGCAATGAGGCACTGAACATACTCTACACCAAAAAGCTCTACCACGCCTTCGTTCGTATATCTGTATATACGAAAAGACAAAGGCGTGTAGAGTTTTTTTGTCTAGAGTATGCCGGTGTCATCAATGATAGTTGATGATTACTGTGAAATAGTTCATATTTACGCATTTAATTAAAGAATAAAGCAGTAGCTCAGATGCAGCCGTTAATAAATTAGTGAAAATCACTGATATATACTGACAAATTATTTACTTCAAATTTACGGTTTAAACCAGTGGATTTAAGGAGTCAAAGCGTCTAATTTTTACAAATAAAAAAATGTAAAATAAAAACCATATTGAAAAAGATAATGATATGAAATCACTGGCGCTTAGCGTATATTTAATCTAACGACGTTAAATTAATAAAGGCTTAAATTAAGGTTAGACTCCTGTCATAAAGAAAGAAATTTAATGTTTCAAATCGAGCTATTTTTTGTTGTTGTTAAAACTGAAAAAATATTCCTACTAAATTTTCTTTATTATTCGCACAGTTTGACTTACCTCAAGTCTCCTAAATATAATACCGGTGGTATTACAAACTTGCCGGTGGCTTACAAAGGAGTGACACTGCTGATTGGCGCACTTGCAAGTATGAAACAGTTGCTACTATCGCTTGACTTGCGCAGGAGTAATCTGACAACACCGCGCACTTATAATAAAAAAAAAATATATAACCGATCGAATGAAGCGCGCACGCGCGCCGATGTTCTGGATTCGTTATTCAATTTTTATTTTGACAAAAGATGTATGTAATGAAGGCTATTGTGCTTAATCAGCGTCCCTAGAAAGCCAAAATTACAACACTTGAAATTTATAAAATTGTTTAATGTACCCATATTTTTCTTTTTTTATTATCTATTTTTACAAATCACAAGTTAAAAAAAAAAATAAGTTGCATCAAAGAGCGGTCCTTGGCTCGCTCCAGGTCACGAATTTGAATCCGCTTGCGAGTGCCAAATCATCGGAAACAATAGCGAAGTTGAAGCAATCAAAATTTTACGTTTATACAAATTTTTATCGAAATCTCAAGTACTTGTCGCTACTTTTTATTTAGCTTTTATCATCATTATTTTTCAAAATGAGTTTATAATACATTGTGCAGTTTGAGTTCGAATGGTTGTCCGAAGGTTTTGCACGAAAAGGGGTTGCAGCAGCTCGTATGACACACATAAAGTCTCCGTCGGTGTCGACTTTCGGGCAATTAATCTTCCACCTATGACGTCGAAAGCGTCGTGAGACAGAGAACGAGAGAGGAGAGAGAGAGAGAGAGAGAGAGAGAGAGAGAGAGAGAGAGTTGAACTGCCCAGCCGCAGCCGCCGGAACACAACATCCCACTTAGCTCGAGTCGTTGCAGAAAACAATTAATGCGAAATCGATTAATAATTACGCTCCAATTCCACTCTCTCGTCTGTACGTGTTATACTATACTGTTGACGAATTTGCGGGCGTTTCGCCTTGGGTTATTTATTGATTTCCCCGTAAAAGCTTGAGATTCGTGGTAATTTATTTCTTTTGATCTTTTTTGTTCTTCTATCAGCTCGTATGGAATGTATAATTATCAGCTTTTTGTTCATTCATTTATTTAGTCTTTGTTGATTAAACAAATTGTGTTAAAGTTTTAATAATCAGGAGTAAACCGAAATGAAAATGAAAGTAAAAGTCTTACGAGACACATTACTATTTGAGCCACAGAGTCGCTCTTACGATCGAACGTCTTAGATTACGCGAGCTCCTTGAAAATTCATAGCTCGATATCCTCGTGCCCTCCCGCGTCAATCCACGCGACGGCGGCGCAGCTCTCTGCCTCGTCGTCGTCGTCGTCGTCGTCGAAAAAAAAGGCCTCGCGCAAGAAAAAAGCCAAGGGAGGTAGGGTAAGTCGACGCGGTTGGTTGGCGGTGCGCGCGCTTTTAAAAAGAACTGAGCGAGCCAATTTGTAGGCTGTCGCGAACTTTTAAAACACTAGTTGACAGCCGCCAAAGTCGGCCCCGCCGCCGAGGGAGGCGGGAGTCGATGGATTGTAAAATAAAACTAACTTGGCTCTTTCTCGTAAAGACGCAGACTTACACGTATACAAGCCTGCACACCCCGCCCGAAGTGGCTACCGTCACTACCAAACCCCCCCGACTAAATCTCATTCCCGCGAGAGACGAGGGAATTTTCTTCCTCCCGCTTGTTTTTTTTCCTCCGAGCTTTCTCCCTTTTTTTTTGCTCGTGTGCAGTTGACGCCGGTTCCGCTACTGCTTTCGGAGCTCCTTTTTTTCGGAAGCCGATGGATCGATTACGGGGAGGGATTGATTATTAGACTGTGATTTGCATTTTCGGGCGCAATCAAAATTTTAAACCCGGGAAGCCAAGATTAAATTTTAAAATTCTTTACTCTTCGAGCATTCAATGCTTTTGAAGTATAAGTGACGCTATCCAAAATCGCACTTTGTAAAAATCTCGTATCAATATAGAAAAATCCCGTTCGGTTGAACGGGAACGAAATTCTGAAGACTACTGCACAAACAGAATTTAAACAACTCGCATAAATAAAAAAGTAGCTAAAGACTGGTCCACTCCTCGCCTTACCCCAAAGCTACTATAAATTCCCTGGTAACGTTAGAGTCCGCGGTCCATTATCGACTCCTATAAAGTATCGTCGCAGAGGAAGTCGGCGTAATTTCCTAACAAATCGTCGGGCTCGCATCGAAGGCCACGCCTCGAAAGGAAAAAGAAGCCTCGGCCTCGGGGGAGCAGCGGCGGCGGCGGCAGCGATTGAAATCCCGGAAAGTTTAAAAGCGTATTTTGACGTTAAAGCGCCAGCCAGACCGTCCCCCGTGTCCTTTCTTCGCCACTCTCATTCGATACAGGCTATTAGCGGCGCGTCCCCGATTTTATCTCCGCGCTTTTGAAAAATCAGCGGGGGCCGAGGGAAGAAAAAAAAAGTATATATAAGGCGCTATCGGCGCGGATCAGCGATTGATGCGTCGACGCGAATTTACGCCCGTAAAAAATCGCGAGCACTCAGATCTCGAGCGCCGCTCGTTTAATAATATAAAAGCGGGACTGGTGCTTTGGCTTTTTCGACCCTTTTTTCTTAGCGGAGAGCTCTAATGGGATTCGAGATTTCTGCGGAAACGAGGATTGATGCATCAAACATTGATCGCTCTCGGTAGCCCTTTGAGAGTAGCTGATGTGCTCGCTTGAATTTTTAGTTGCTTCGCAGATGTTGAGTGTAAATTCATTATTTAGGTGTATTTCTAAGATAAAGTGTTCTTTCAAAAATTTTAGATTCTCAAATTAAGTACAAATATTATATGATGGGTTGATAGAATAAAGGAAAAGCCAATTTTTATCTATTTTGTCTTTATTTATACAAAGTCAAAGTAGTGCTCTGCAACGATGTGCACCGGTACAAAAATAAATGACGTGAATCTTCTGCGCATTAATATCCTGCATCAACGAGCGTGAAGTGAACGATGGCAAATCAGGGAAATCTTGCAATGATGAGTCAGTTCTGAATTCCCGCGATGTGAGCTTAGACGCTAAAGTAATCCTAATATAAATTCATTAAAATATCCCCGAAATTTCGCAGATACTCCTGAGTAAACGTGCACGCGGCCGAGACAGCCAAAGGTGCGACGCGTGAATTCGTTAGTAGCGCTAAACAATGTCGTACTTGGGCGGTGACGGTGGTTTTGGATAGTCGTAAACAAGACCGATGTTACTGGACAGAAAAGACGGCGTTTTTGGCACATTTGCGTCGTTCGAGATTCGGTTGGGAGTGGGTGAGCTCATGCTGATGTTCTGCTCAAAATTTCCGCCGCAATCTAGCCATTCTCTTCGCGCTGATGAGACGACCATCCAGAAATAGGAACTTATTACTGGAATAGATTATTTTCATTTAAAAATTTTAAATTACTTTGAAATGAGTTTAGTTTTGAACTAAACGTTTAGTTACTACGTAAAAAATAAAGACTGTTATTCCAATAACTTTTAACTTCGCGACATTCGATCAGTTTTAATTTATTTCGTTAACATTCACTGCGTTTACATTCATCCTACCACGATAAAACCATGTAATTTTCATTATTCAAAATTATTTTAAAGATACTATTTCCTTTAAAATATCAAATCTCATACAAGCCATAAAGTTAAAAGATTGAATTAATTATCGGTAAATACTTACATAAATAAATACTGCAAGCGGGAAGGTACCAAATTGAATTCTTTGTGGTGTCGTATTTTTCGCTTTCCGTTAGTTGCATAGCCAAAGCAATTGTTTGGTCTATGATGCTAACCATTTGCAAATACATCCATGGCAAAGTGTAATTTGGTTTCTTCTACAACAAGAATTTAAATATTGAAATATTTTAAAAATCTATTATTTGAATCTACGAAATTGGATACCAAATACTACTTTTGAGAAAATTTTTACAAATGTTACGTGAGAGTTAATTATTTTATAGATACAGTTTTAACTATGAATTTGCTTTCTGGAAAAATCGTATTTAAAAAAGGTAATCAATTTTCCACTTATGACAAGCAATGCGGAATTTAAGTGTGAGCAAATAAATGAGTTATATTTTAAATTGCTTGACTAATAAATCTGTCTTAATTTTTTTGTCTTCAGCTTGAAGCGGAACGAAAAGCAGTTTGTTCGTTAAACAACTTTATTGCGACTTTATCCTTGCTCTTCTAGAAGTCGGTTAACAAAATTTTAAGATTTAGTCAAGATGCTTCATTTAGATTGTAGACAATGTTAATACGTGAAAACATATGACCAAAGAGTCAACATTGGGTAAAATTTTCTCATTATAGCGGAATGGAAATTTCGGCGGCGGAGTTTCAGAATCTTCCATGCTCGTACTCACCAAAAGAGAGCTCAAGGCCAAGAGGGCATTAGCGACGAGAGAGAGAGCAGAGTAGATAAGAACGCAAGTCAACAGAGTGCGAGCTGTAAAAATATTTTTTTTTACTTAAAATTACGCTTCCTCCTTCTGCGCAATGAATTCAAACGGGTTATTTTTAAACGAAGGAAAAGGATAGAAGATGCTCTTTGTAGAGCGCTTCGGAGATAACAAGTAGGCGGCATGTGACATTGACGAAAGCCGGCTTTATGCTTTTACACTTGACGCTTACCCGTTTCGACGACTTTTAGATGTTTCATAACAAAAGTCCAGTTTAATCCGAAGAGCATCCACGACTCCAGGGCTATTATGAATTCTTCCTCTGCCTTCGTCGAGAAGAAGTTGCTGACTAGCATGTTGATCATCAGAATCGATAGGGACTGTAAACAAAGAATTTCGTTTAAAATACACCGGTTTTTTTAAGTTGGATTTGATCATTTTACGTAGTTATATTTAAAAAGAGATCTTTACGCTCCCACAACTTCTCAGAAGTGTTGACTTGTTTCGTTTTTAAGCCTATTATGTTTACTTTCATTTTTGCTTTCAGGCTTAATTTCAACTGTCACAAGTATTTTTAGACAAAAAAATGAATTCGTGAATGAAATTAAAAGTGTTTCTATTAATATTTTATTTATTTAAGAATTACATAATAAAAGTTTATTTTTTTAAAACTTTTGATCTAATTATGTTCTACGAAATTTTTCATTCATCCATAAAAGCGTTTAAGTTTTAATTTATTAGTTGATTGATTGATGACTTACCAATCCGAATGTTCCTATAAGTTTGACTGCGAGAGTCATACTCATGCAACACGTCTTGGTCATTTTTTGTAGTATGCCTTGTACTAAACGACTCAATAAATCACAGTTTTTTTGCAAATAATACAATCGTAATATAAGCTTCTTTCAATCTTGGAGAATACTGAATAAATCGAGGCAAAAAATGCCGTAAACACTAGCAGTGATTACACTTCCTAGTTTGTTTACTTTCGCGATTCAATTGTGTTCACTTTATATATCATTTAATCTTTGGTTCAATTATTATACAGCAGTTTGCGCGGATAAATCCGGAAAAACACTGATGATCACTTATTGTATATTTACAATTGATGAAATGCTAAATAACCACAAATTCGGAACAATCCATAATTTCCGTCGTACCGACAATCACAAAAACTTGCACAGAATTGCGCGTTGGCGTTGAGAAAAACATATTACTCGCTCTGGACATGGAATTCGACTGAGAGTCCGACGTTAGTCATTACGCGACAAGCACTGATGATCGCTGGTTCTACTTTGGGTTTTCTCGGGTCGAATGCCACTTTCGATCTAAACACGAGGATAGATGAACGCCCGAATTTATAATGAGTTGCTGATGAATTTTAAACAACGCGTCTTCGCGGAATCGGTAATAATGCCACTTGGCGCATGCGCGCAGATATTGCGCGCTCTTCTGCTTCCCATGTGTATTGGCGTTGGTATTGGTTATCTCGGAAGGCAAACCAGCTGTGTGTTTTCCTCTCGTGTATACTGAGAGCACACGTGATTTTTGAGGTTATACGCGTTCTTTTCCGACTGATTGTTGTTTTTATATTTAATTGACTGGATCAAGTGAATTACAAGTTGTTATAATTTGGTAAATAAAATGGCGGTCAGGGATGATATTGATATTTGTTTAAACATCACAGGAGGTACTGTAAATCCAAAAAAACAGGTAAGCAATAGATTAAGGAAAAATGTCTTTATTTACACAGCTTGAACTTTTATTTATTATCTCTACATGTTTTATTAGACTTCACAAATTGTTAGTGATACACATGTAAAGAGACTGAAAAAAAGTCCAGATGAGAAAATGAAAAAACCATTTAAGAAGTTTCAATCGAGCGAGCCATTAAAAAGTCTTGCTGTTGGAGCAAAAAAGAGAATAAAACAGAAATCTTTAGCTGCTATAGTTGCCAATAACTTGAAAAAAGTTAATCCTACTAATCAAGTCCCTAAGGCATCTATTTTAAAAAAACCAACAAATATTTTTAAAAAGAAATCTAATGTAGTATCAAATTTGGAAGCGAAAGACAAAAAAATACCGGAATCGAAAAAGGCAGTTAGTTTTTTAAAAGAAGATACTCAATCAAGCGAAACTTTGGTGTCCTTTACAAAACCTACAAAAGAAAATGCTATTAAAACTATTTTGGCTAAAAAGAGAAAGGTTGACCCAGATGAACCAAAGAAATCTCTTTCTTCTATTTTTAAAGTACCTGATTCAAAAGAAACAAAACTTCTTGAGAAAGATTCAGAAGAAAATAAGGGAGACAATAAATTAACAAATAAGAAACAAAAAGTAGAACCATTTAAAAAGGAATTGAAGAACAGTAACACAGTAAGTTTTGATAAAGAAAGTGGTCCAATTAAAAAATTTAAAAAATTAAAAGATAAATTTGGAAAAAATGATTCTACAAAAAATAAAGGGAAAGAAATGGAGACAAAAGTACATTCACATTCAAGCGGAAAAATCTCTTCTCTTTTTGGCCACAATCCTGAAGTTCCAGTAATAGGTCAAAGATTTGTAAAACCAGTAAATGAAAAAGTATTTAGTGTAGAAAAATTTAGTGAATTAGGTATACATGCTTATTCAGTATCAAATTTAGAACAAAATATGAAAATTACAACTATGACAACAGTTCAAAAGAAAGCAATTCCTGTAATATTATCAGGAAGTGATATTTTAGTAAGATCACAAACTGGATCTGGAAAAACTCTTGCATATGCATTGCCTATCATTGAGACTTTACATAGTATTAGGCCAAAATTGACAAGAGATTCTGGTATTAAAGCTCTTGTAATTGTTCCTACAAGGGAACTTGCTCTTCAAACATATGAGTGCTTTTTAAAATTAATAAAAGTAAGTTTATAATTGAAAAGTTGAAATTTACAATTTCATAGAAAAATTTTTATATAATTTATTAAATATTTCAGCCCTTCACTTGGATCGTACCAGGTTATTTAGTAGGTGGAGAAAAAAGAAAAGCTGAAAAAGCAAGATTAAGAAAAGGTTGCAACGTTTTAGTTGCAACCCCTGGAAGACTACTGGATCATGTAAAACATACAGAAGCCTTAAAACTTAGTAGCATTAATTGTTTTGTATTAGATGAAGCAGATAGGATGTTGGATATGGGATATGAAAAGGATATCTCGGGGTAAGGATCTCACCTTTGTTTTAATTTTTTATATTCTTTTAATTAATTAAAATTTAGATTAAAATCATTTTATTATTTACCTTAATTTAAATTTTATAGAATTGTTGCTGCTCTCGAGGGTCCCATATTTGATTCAGATAACTCAGGTTATGATGCAATGCAATTACTTCGACAACACATAAAACCAAATTCTGATGAAGAAAATGAAAATCTAAATAAATGTAATGAAGAAATAAATAATTCAAACGAAGACGAGCTGGATGACGAAGAAATTCCAGTTATTAATAAGAGAGAATACCACTCTGATTCTGATGAAGATGCTAATGATATTTCAAATGATAATTCTGATTTAAAAAATGTTGAATCAAATATTGAAATAGAAAAGGCTGATAAAGAAGAGAATTCTCAAAAGAGCAAGAAAAGACAAACTATTCTTTTGTCAGCAACATTAACTCATGCAGTGGAAAAACTTGCTGGCTTGACAATGCATAATCCTATTTTTGTTGATGCTGCTAAAGATAATATTGAAGCTACTGGTGGAAATATTAGTGAAATCAATGAAGATTTAGTTGTACCTGAAAGTGTAGCCCAAAGTTATATAGTTACTCCTCCAAAATTAAGGATGGTTACACTTAGTGCTTACATTGCTGGAAAATGTCAGGTAACGTTTTTATAAAGCAAAGTTTTTATTCAAAGTAAAAATTTTTATTTAAAAAAAAAAAAATTCTTTTTTAATCATTACATTTTGTACAGAGTCACGGAAATCATAAAATCTTAGTTTTTATGGCTACTCAAGATATGGTGGATTATCATGCAGAAATTCTATCTTCTGTTCTAAATAAACCTACAGATGAAGAAGATGAGGATTCCGATCCTTTAGTCGACGTAGAATTTTTAAAACTGCATGGAAATATGACTCAAAAAGAAAGAACGGAAGTCTTTAAATCATTCAGACAGGCAAAAAGCGGAGTTCTCCTATGCACGGTAGATTTTTTTTGTTTAAAAATTTTTATTACAGTTCTTCAAAAAATAATAACTTAATTTAACTAAGTGTAAATATTTATGATTTCGCACTAATGAAAATAGGTTTGATTTTCTACATTTAATATCACAACGCCAACCACAGTCGCTTTCATTCTCAGATTAGTTAGCATTACTAAAAGGAGACAAGCAAGTTAGGTAGTTGTATTAATTATCATTTCCAGAAAAATTTTCATTCCAGCACGAAAATCCCATTAAATTTTTTTTCAGCCAAGCGCTTTAATCACGCTTGTGCTTGCTTGCAAAAAACTCCGGGGCGCAAAATCGCGTTGAAAAATATCCGACAAAAGGAGGAAAGAGCGTGGCAAAGCGTGACAAGCCCCCAAAGAGAGAGAGGAAGAGAAGGAGTAAAGAAGACAAAGAGGCGAATGAAAAGCGATGTAAGCGCGCATGCAGTCAGAGCGGCAACCGGAGCTGTAAATTAGCCCGCGTGGCTTATTCTTTCAGGACGAAATTAAATATCTACCCAGGACCCACGCTGGGCCGCGGCTGGAGGTTAAAGCGAAAAAAAAAGCAAGAGTCAGCGGCCGAAGGAATTATTATATGCGCCTCTCTCTCTATCTCTCCTTCCCTGGTAACGAGTATAATTATCATCGCCGCCCCATGCTTGCTTTCTCTAAGCCTCTTCCGCCGGCAATCGTCTCTCCGCGATATTACTAAAGAGTTCGCACGGACATTCGTTTGCCGCATTGACAGTAATTCATGCAGTAGCGAGAGTCATGCTGTTTGCGCACGAGCAAAGTTCTTTATCGGCGAAAATTCCTCGGCAGATTCAAGGAATTTTTGACAGTTGTTTAGCTCCAGTTATTAACGCGACTTTGGAGCGTTTGCATAATTACGTAAGAAAGCTGGCTCTTCGTCTTCTTTCTTTTTCAGTTTTTGCAGCGTCTTTTTTGTTTACGTCAATGGCACTGGTGTTCAAATAAAGATGCTTTTGGTTCGAAACCTTTGGCTCCGCGGAAATTTTGTATGTTATGATTTGTGTTTTGTAACGTCAAAAGAATATATTGTTGATACTGAAAAGCGGAAAAAATTCAGTTATTTATGATAACTCATTCCGCTTTTTTAAGGCAACGAAACGGATTTAATCTAAAAAGTATCTATAGTTTGTTCAACTTATTAAAGATTCTATTTAAAAATATTCATTAAAGTTCCATTAAACATGTTTTTTCCCCTCTGATTTTGACGGAGATTATAATTAAACTTACTCGTTCGCAAATAGAAACTCCGAAAAACTTATTGATTAATGACTTTCCTTATTACGTCATCGCCTTCCGCATTTTTTTCTTTAACTCGATAATAAATGTGGAAGTAAAAGAAACAATTATAACATCGAGCCCGCTCATTTTTTTTTTTTTTTGTTTGATCGTCCAGCGCCATACGAACGGTGGGAAATCGTCTTGATCTATCCGTCGGACGAATTGCCTCTCTCGCTAATTGATAAAAAAAAAAAAGTAAAATCGGTCGCTCCCTCCAATCGCTTTGTAATTTAGAAACTCGACGCAATTACGATGGCTCTTTAAACAGTTTCTCGTTCATCATTCCACCTAATGATCTCGAGATCTGTCATCGACAATAATGACATTATTTGTCCCGATAAAATACGAGAAAACAAGAAACGAACGGCTTATTTAAAGGATAAAGACGGACGGACGAGGGGCAAAGAAATCGGTTCCCAAGCTTCCATTAGAGAGAGAAGAGCCACTCTATAGGTATACGTAGTTTGTAGCGTATTGCCTCGTAATGCTCGACGCAAAATGATCATTACGTCTGACTTACGAAAGCTTTCCTATCCGCGGCGTGTATATGCGGCCGACGTAATTGCTTACCGATCGCGTTTCACTGCAACGACTAGAAGTGTCGGCCCCGAGCATTTCGACATTCGTCGTTGACTTTGTAACGACTCTGACTATGACTTTCTTTCACGCTTCGTAATTTTGACGCATTCAGCAGCCGTCGATTATTGGACTTTTACAATCCTCAAGCAATGGAAGCTGCTCTTTGTTCGAATTAATTTCAGTTTAATTAACCGAGTGTCCTTTCAAATCGAATTTTTTCCCTACCACGTAATTCTATAAATCTCGCGTTTGTTACTATTGATTTGCTCATTAAAGGAACGTTTTTATTCTTATTTCTTCTTCAATAAACTAATTGTATTTATAAAGAAATTAAATGTCCACTAGAGTGGTTTAAAAAAATATTTTAAACGGCAAATTTAAATTGCAGAATAGTCTTTTTCGGCGCTGCTAATCCTCACCGAACGTCTGATAGTAAAAAAGGAAACTGAACAAAAAAAGACGATCGCACAACTTCTGTTCGGGCAGCGATTAGCCGAGATCGACAATTTCCTTTTTATATCCTCCCGATCGAATTTCGATCGCACGCACTAAAGCACGAACATTAGAGCCCGTGTTTTTTTCTCGTTTCTCTCATTCGCCAGTTTTTGCGGACGCTCCTCGACTCGCTTCGAGAAACGTGGGAGCACCGCGGCGCTCGATCTTCTCCGAGGCGCAATTGCGGTCGAAAGCCCGCGTATGATCCTTCCCACACCTCCGGGATAAAAAAATCCAGCGATCGCGCTCTAAAAAAGTGTTTGCTTTACGCCGTGCGCGGTTGCCGAAAAATTCTGACAGAAAAGAGAGAGACCGCGTCGCGCGCGGAAACGAAAAAGCTATAACGGCTCGGCGAAGACGCACGTCCGAGGCGAAGTGATGAAGCGAGCGGGCCCAGATCGGAGCCGCCCACGTTATCTCGCGGCGCCGCGACTCCGCCGGGCCGATTATTCACGAGCCGCGAGCGGCGAAAGCTCCTCTCTCTCGCTCGGGCCCAGCGGTGCCCCGTGATCTATGACCCGAGTGAGATGTTCGGAGGGGCTATTCGTTACCGATACTCGGCGACCGGCTCTTCTAAACGACCGTTTGCCCCGTAATCGAGCGGCTTTCAGTGTTCGCGGTACACGCGGTGGCAAGTGTATAGATTTACTTTTTTTTTTGTCTTAAAAGCGGTGATCAAGTTTAGTTTATAACTATTCAAGTCGTTATTGTGGATGGCATGTCGATTTTTGCTGAATAAGTTTTTAATCTTGATGGCTTGAACCATCTTTGGTATTATTTAACACGAAAAGTTCTTTATGTGTATAATTATATCACAAGATTTATTGCTCAATTGTGATTAAAATCATGATCAAACATTATGTGCTTGATCAATTTTCATTGGAAGAGATAGAATTTTACAACAAGCACAATTGAAATAATTATTCAGAACTGAAAAGATTGCTTTATGTTTTTCCTCGGTCTGTACCTCCAAGTATACCTCGTATCTTAAATTAGAATACTCTCCTCAAGAAGCAGATACCAGGACAATACCGCTTTCCAGGCAGAGAAAGCCAATATTTGCAGCGCTTACGCGGCCCCGAGCGAACCTCGGGCGCACAAACGCCCCGATTTCGTGAAGGAATTTATCGGACGTCGAGCCCCCTATCGAGGCTCGCGCATCCCGGCCATCCCTTTCCCCCGGGCTCGAGCCACTAAATCACCATCCGGGGGCTAGCCGAAACATAGAGCTCGGACTGAAGCGTTCGCCGCCGGGGTCCACAGCAGGAGAGTCTCTCTCTCTCTCCGACCGGGAATACAAAGTGGCGGGGGCGAGCGCCTTTTGTAAGACATTTGTAAAGTCGCCGTCGGCTCCTGCCTTTATGTATATACCCCCTCCTCCGCCCGACGTTTGGTAAGAGCAAATATTTGACTGCGCGCGAGCCGGAGCCGATCGGGGCTATATTTGGAAGTCGCGCACAAATGCCTGATTTATCGCGGCTAATCCGCGCGGCGCGCCTCGAGCGGGAATGCGCTCGCAGACCCACTGACGTCGCGATATGTTTTCGAAGAATCTTTTTTTGGAATTGTAATAGCTTCGCGCATCGGCGGAGGAAAATTTCACGTGCTCGCTGTGCTTTCAGATAACGGTGTGTTTCGCATCAATTTTCATACGGCTTTTGAGAAGCTTTTTGAGCACGTTTTTTGGATGTGCATTTAGGTAGAAATTATTAAATTTGGTATCTTCGAACGCGAAAGAGTTCGATAATAGTTTATTAAATACAAGTTTGGATAACCCTGAAGTTTATCGAACAATAACATACAATTTCCATTTCAGGATGTCGCCGCTCGCGGATTGGACTTGCCGAAAGTTAACACGGTAGTCCAGTACACAGGACCCACCTCGGCTCGCGACTATGTGCACAGAATCGGCAGGACGGCTCGCGCGGGCACCTCCGGAACGGCGACAATTTTCCTGACACCACCGGAGGTCCAGTTCGTGCGCATGCTCGAGTCCCGAAGGATACGAATCAAGCAGGAGGACATGGAGGACGTACTGTCGAAGCTTTTGGGTCCGTTGTCCAAGCACCGTTCGGTGCACGAGGCTGCCATCGCGCTGCAGAACGATTTCGAAAATCTGATCATCGAGAGCAAGAAATTCTATTCTATGGCTTGCAAAGGTATGGTCGGTTTGTTTGCGAAAGTAACACGGCGTGTTAAAATTATTGTTAATTTTACAATGGAATGTGTGACAATAATGAGGAATGGCATTTTTTAAACACGTGAATCTTATTTGATGTTTGTGAAAGTAAGAGGATTTAACAACAATAAGATAACGGCGTATGCATGCGGGGGATTGTTACAACAAGGATATATATGCTTTGCACAATCACGTAACAAGTTTTATTTATGAATTTAGATTGTTCAAACAGACTCTTTGACGCAGGCTGCTGTTCGTGGGTAATTCAGCTAATGAAGCTCCAAAATTTTCCAAGTTGAATTTTCTCTTATTTCAATTCTCCCATTGTTTCTCTCGAAGCATCTCTCCGTCGATAAAGCTCGCGCAGACCCCTTCGAGAAGCATCGAGTCGGCGTCGTTTATAGACCATAATATGCTAACGAAGAGTAACGAAAAGCGATTAGAGCTCCAATTTATTCGGAATTAGAAACAATCAAACGTAAGCGAGTTACGTTTAACGAAGGGAAGTTCTCTTCTGCGGCGATGCAGCTCTCTCGTCTTCCCTTAAAGACTATAAGCCAATCCAAGTGGCCTCCCCCCTGGCGAAGTCAGCCCCCCTCTGCACTCGAAATTATGGGTCGGCGCAGTCGGTCGCGTATATTTACATAGTCTATACGGACGAGGAGGGATGATCTTGTTTGCTATGCCATGGTTACTCTATTAGGGTTATTACGGGGAAGAATTTATTTTGCGCAATAATAAATCCATTAGGATGCGCCGTCCTCGCTCCGAGTGGGGTGTGCTGAGTCGCGATGGGGCGGCGCGCGGCCGCCCCCCCCTCGAACATGAAAGCGCGCCGCTGCCTCCATTCTTGTGTCTTCTTCGCACTACTCGGAGGGGTGTGGATAGTGGAAAAAATGCGATTTAACTACTTGCCGGCAGCTCGAGCTGAGAGTTTATGGAGTTAAGGGGCTTTTGAAGTCGGAATTGCATTTTGGAATTTGCATTTACATTTGTATAAACATTTTTAGTGAGCCGTCGTTTTTTACGACCGGTTCCAGGCTGTTATCAATAGACGTCGCGATATCTTTGTATCTTTTATGAATATTTAAAGGCAATGTAATGTTTGTGTATATTAAGGAATGAGACTGAGTTTTTTGAGTAAAGATTATTAACAAGTTGAGAAGTGCAATTACAAACGAACACGTGATCTCATTGACGAGAAAATTCATTCGGATGATTCTGGCAATGAAGTCAAGCCAAGAGTTCAAATTGCAACGTGTCAACGTTTTACAAGATTTTGGCACCCGATTACAGGTATAAGAGAACATAAATTTTTAGCTTATTAAGATTTTCATGATTTCGCGCCGTGTCTCGGCTAATTAAACCAATTAAACGTAATGTAAAAAATCGGCTCGTGCAATTTATACGATATTTTATGCGCTTTACTTCAGGAAATTATTATAGTAATGACTTCAAACGCCACAAGGTTGGGGCACTGTTATTATTATATGTATATGCGAAGGGCAGCTGAACTTATGAGTATGATCATTCTCCGGTGCGGATAGTAACGCCGCGTAACCGCAGTATGCAATCCCTTTAATCGCTCGAGGAAAATAACTTCTTTTTGAAATTAAAAAATTCAGCGCGCATATGAATTATGCAAATGCGCGCACCGTAAATTAAACGCTGCACCTTGAGAGGAGCTGTAGAATTATATTCGTAAAACTTTCGAAAACTGCTTTTCGAAGAGAGATTTTTCGTCACGAAAATTTTGGTTCAAAAGGCAAATTCCTTAAAAGAATAAAATTAAGTAAAAATTTTACGAGCCGTTATATTTACACGACAGTTTTTCGGTGCACGAAAAATACGCAGAAAAAGTTATATAAAAAGCACGTAAACTCGGAGCGAAAAGAATTCCAGGACTCTGCGGGCCAAGGCATAATAGATCGACTCGTAAAGCCTGGGAAGGGGAAGCCGAAATCAATCGAAGTGCATCATTTAAATCGGTCTCGTGCGCGCGCGCGTTTCGCTCGTAAAATATCCGCAGAAAGAGAGCGGAGCGAGAGAGAGAGGGAACGGCGATGGTCCCGCTCGGCCCATAAATCTTCCTAAAAGGTTTTGCCGAGCGGCCGCGGAATCGTTGTTGTTTCGCGGCCGCCGGGAGAGGCTGAGCCGAAGGGAAGCTTAGCCACGGTTTTTAGCCGGAGCCGTTACAGCCGATCGGCGAATTTGACTGACGCTACACAGCTAACCACTTGACCGCTGCTCTCGGGCGAGCCTCGTGATTGATGGAATAATTGTGCGGGCGAGAGAGGGAGAGAGAGAGGCCGGATTTTCTCCCCCCCGCGCCCTGTGTGAAAAATCGCCGGATTAATTTATCAAGTTTCCGGTTTGTGATCGATAACGGCTTTGATGTGTTATTTAGTGCTAGCTTTCTGCTTGCCGAGGCTCTTTAAGAGCGGCGAGTGCGCTAAAAGCTAGTTTTATTCGATCCATCGTGCTTTCTTAAATTCAAAGTCGGCCCGTAAAACTTTTTCTTAATCGAATCGCATTTTCGCGAACTTTACTTACAGCAGTAAAGGTCCGCTTTCTTTTTGAACTGGTTATTAATCTTGCGATACACCAGCTGAAACATCAGAGTTAAAAAGTAGAAAAACCGCAGTGGATTACGTTGAGTACTAGAGTGAAAAATTGAACTAGGTCGAATTAATGAATAATAAAAGTAGCTTTTTTTACTTTGCCGCGATGCACGTATAATTTATGTAAAGTTTTTCAACGGCTTTTTTCATTCGCTTATTGTTTCCATTACTCGCATTTTAAGCAGCACCGAGCTTCCTAATTTCCCACCGCGAAAGATCAATCCATTTCTCAACGCAGCGAATTATCTCGCGAATTTCATGCTCGGACAGCTATAGAACGTCGCCGGTATCGTCATCTATTAGAAAATTTTCATAGCGCATTACGCACTCCGGCGGCTCTCGGCCTCTTCGTCGTCCTCTCTTTCTCTCTCTCCTCTCCTCGGCCTTTTCGCACTTTCATTTCCTGCGCCGGCGGAGGCGCGCACGAGCCCGTAGACAATAATTTCATTTGGCGCTGCTCGCTCGGCACCCGTGACGCCATTATCCCCTCCTCCCTCCCACCCACCCGCGACAGAAATCCGCTACACTCTTTCTCTCCTCCACGTATACATATATACGTACTCGGCATCGCGCCTGCCTCGAAATTTATTTAATTCCCCGCGGCGACAATGGCGCGGACGCGCGCGTGCGCCCTGAGTTATACGCCCGAGGAAGTGGAAATCTCGCTAATTCGCAACATTATCACCCCAATAGAGCCAAACAGCTTTTTCTCTCTCTCCCGACCCGATCATTCCGACCCCTTCGGCTTTCTCGGTTCATCCCCCCTCCTCCCCTCTTCGCCCCTTTTTGCGGCGAGATTCAGCCACTCGATTCCGAGTGCGCGTCGAGCAGCAGCAGCAGCAGCAGCCCCCCGACGCCGACCGACTTTGATACCCCTCTTCTCTGCGCGGGGCTAATTCTCGCGTGAATTTGCTCGGAAAGGCCCTTTGAATCGATGAACTGGATGATTAAAACGTGTCGATGATTCGTCAATTTATTTATGTACGATGCCCACTGGCTCGGGAGATGTATTAATCTTTTCGTAACGCCTGCTGAATTTTTCCTCCCGGGCTCTCTCGTTGTAATGCGTGCTTCGCGTTAATAAATATGTACCATCGACGTTATTAATCTTTCATTGCGCCCTTCGATCTGTTATGTAAATACCGAGGTTTTCGCTCCATCAGTTTTCCCCGAATTATCTCGAGAGATTCGAAACCAGAAAGATGACTTCGTACATACTCAATTTTACTTAATATAAATGAGCAAAAGTATCGTCTAAGAGCGCCGTAAAAGGAAGCAGCAATGCCGGAAGTAACGAGGAGAAGGCTTGAAGGGCGTGTATCCAGAGGAGGCATATCGACACCGCCCGCTCGCGTCGACTTGTACAGCGCCCCCGAGACGCGCGGTGGGTGGCGGGTCGACTCTGGCGTCGGCGCCCCGGCGACGACGACGACGACTACGACGACACAATCCAACCACTTAATGTGGCTTCCGCCGAAACCACTTACGCTTTGTGCCGAGAGGACTCTTAACAATGCGATACAGGACACAAATACAATAAGACGCAGTTACATCACTTAGGGACAATGCGAGCGACGCCCGCCAGCGCGAGACCGTCGCAGATTTATGTATTAAATGGACGAAAACCAGTCCTTCCCCCCCCCCCCTCTCTTCTTTTATCCCGAGGAAAGGACGAGAGGAGTTTTCACGCGTGTGCTTATACGGTATATAGGGTGCTTTCTTTAGCGCTTCGCCGCGGATCGAGCTTTTCTGCTCGTACAACGACGGCGCGTCGCGCGTTGCGACGGAAATGCGCGGAGTAACTCGCCGGAAGTCGGGAACCGACGAGTGTGTGCGAGGTACGAGAAAGCTCTCCCCGCTTGTACCCTTGGAGGTCTTTTCTTTTGTCGCGGTTTCGCGCTCGCTTTTCAGCTCCTGATCAAGGTCGTCATTTCGGTTCAGTCAGGCTGGAAAGCTGAGTTTATTGTAGGGCCATTCGCGGCTTGTAGAATATTAAAAGTTTCTTCTCCATGTAAAAATAAGCGTTGAAAGAAGTAGGGAAAAAACGTCGAATTACAAAAACCTTCCAAAAATATACTCTTAATTTATTATTCGGCGCGCAGTCGAGTGTCGTAAGAAAAATCAATAAAACAAGTTGGCGCGCGAAAGAAAAAAAAAAATGAGGCAGGAAAAAAGTAATACCCGCAGTAAATTCGTAATGAATAAAAAAGATGACTCGACGGTATCTCACGCTTAAACGCATTGTAGCACCTAATCCCGTAAAAACGGCGCGGCGGCGGCGGCGGCGGCTACGGCGGGAGAGCAGCAGCCACAGCCCGAACCCCTTGTAAACACTTAATTCAGGCATTATGTGCGCGTAGTTTCGCACGTTATACCACACAGTCCTGTAGAACGCGAGAGAGAGAGAGAGAGAGAGAAAGCGGATGCACGCGCAGCGGCACATGTCGCGCTCTCCCAGCTTCCCAGGAATAATATCTCCCCCTCTCTCGGCTCGGAAACTTTCTCAGGCCGCGCGCGCGCGGCGACTATTAGCCGCCGGCACTTGACTGCTCTCGGCGGCCCGGCCTAATGCTCCTTAATAGCGCGCATATAGGTGTATTAGCCCACGGCTAATGGAACGCCGCCGAGGGGGCGGATTTTCTTTGGTTCCCGCACGATTGTCTGCTAAACCAGAGAGACGCCGAATTGCGCGAGATATCGGGAATGCGTTCCAGCGGTGACTTTGGGAAGTCGCGGATTGCTTCGTGGGAATTAATTGTGACTTTGAGCGTGAGAGGGTAAACAGTCGCGGTAATCTTTGTGTGATCTGGTCGGCTCGTACTGTTTGAACAGCAGATCAAATATAGAATTCAGTATGGGATTAGCATTTTTATCGAGTATTTGAAGATAATAGAAGCGTCTTTAAGATTGTGCGTAGCTTATTTAAGTTTGGTAAGTGCCATCGTTAGGCTATCATTAACAGGATGTGACGCAACGCAAAATTGAGGAATTAAATTATAATCTCGTCGCGTATAACTTCCCGAATACATGCCTCGCTCATTCGCTTTGAAAAATGTCCGTAAAGACAAATGAGCTAATTAAAATTTTTATAGGATTATAAAGACGGCATTAAAAACGAATTCCTTCTCCCAAACGAAAAAAAAAAAAAAAAAAATTATAATTGAAACGTTAACAAATTCGTGATCCACGCCGCCCATCAGATATTTCATTAACGGCAAATCACTGCACCCGAATGAAAAATGAGCGTCCCAGGTGCGGATAAATAATCGTGCGCTCTCTATTTTTCGCAGCCTACACCTCCTGGATCCGCTTCTACTCGAGCTACCCGCGCGAGATGCGCGAGGTCTTCAATCGCAAGGATCTCCATCTGGGTCATTACGCCAAGAGCTTCGCATTAAGGGACCCGCCGCAAAAAATCGGCGGGGCCGGCAGGTCCATTCGGGAGCGAGAGGAGGCCCAGCAGTCCAGGCCCAAACACCAGAACCGACTCTCCAATCAGAGGTGAGAGAGAGAGACGAGTGTTCTCGCTGCTTTTTTTTTAGGTTGTCGCGCCGTGCCTCTTTTTAGCGGCGAGGCTGCCGCTTTTTTCCGCTCGTGAAAAACTAATTATCGCCAGAGAGAGAGAGGGGACGATTAGCGCACGCTTCATCGACGACGGCGAAGGTCGTTCACATTGGAAATGTTTACGTCGCGGCGAGCGTTTTGTTTTGTTGGAATTTCACCGATGAAACGTTTCGGTTTTAATGAGCCTGTCATTGTTGGGAAATAAAATTATTCACTCGTAAAAGATCCGCTTTCTGGTTTATCGGTGAGTAACTCGTGCGATTATGTGCGGCTTTGCAAAAAACTTTGTTCCAAAATAACTGAAATTATACGCTCTTTGTAAAGGCCAGAAACTGTTCGGTTATGACGCAAAGGACTTGTTAAATTGAAAAAATTCTATAGGCTTCGCGCAAAGGCCAATTAATATTTATTTCCATTTCCTATTTTGCAGAATGGCAGACGGTGCAAAAACAATATAATTAAACTCAAC
Organism: Ormyrus pomaceus; assembly: GCA_900474385.1. NCBI lineage: Eukaryota > Metazoa > Arthropoda > Insecta > Hymenoptera > Ormyridae > Ormyrus > Ormyrus pomaceus. The sequence continues at coordinate 26,980 of UCOM01000139.1, forward strand.
ATTATAGCACGTAAACGCTATTAAAAAGGCGAACGTCACCTCAGTCGTTCTCGGAACTCTGTAATACAGGAAAGAGAATTAAAAAATAAAAGGTTAAAAGATTTTCCTAGCATAAATGAGCCCTCTCGAAATGAGCGGGCATTAAAAAAATTATCGTTATTTACGGAGAGTTAAAAGCGCAGGCTCGGGCAGAGAGAGAAAGAGAGAGGTACATAAGCCTACTGCTTTGGTAAAAAAAAAAAAAAAGAAACGGCACACACGAAATTACCGTGCCTAAGTATGTTTACATAAACTCGTTCACAAATAACTCCGTCAATTAGCAGTCGAAACCGCCCATTGTCACGCACGATGACTCCGAAACGCGGCTGCCCGAGTCCCCGCGAGCATTACGAAACGGAAAACCGCGAATCGCAACAATGGCCAACGGGAGAGAGAGAGAGAGAGAGAGAGAGAGAGAGCGCAGAGAAAAAGCGCCGGCCGGCCATAGAGCATCCACGAGCGAATAAAGCGCGTTTATTCATCGCGGCGCAGATCCGCGGCCCGACTCTGTGCACGCCGACGCTCATTAATGACGGATTCACGCGTGGCTTCACGTGCGCGCGAGCGAGCGAGCGAGCGGCGGCGGCGGCGATCACGCGAAAGTCCCTGCCCGTAAGGACGCAGCCCGGCACGTTACTCTCTCGGAAAATTCATACGTTTACGTAAATGGAGGAAAAAAAAACTAATGGCCGCGGCGCGCGGGTTGCACAATTTCTGAGCTACTTTTTATATATACTCCTCCGACCCGCGCCGCTCATTTTTATACAGCTGCTGCCGGGGATAGTTTAACGCGCGCTTCTCTAATGGGATGGCCGCGCGTAATTTTGTTGCGTAATTGTACGGTCTTTAGTTTTTCCGTCGCTTTTTAATTAGCCGCTAAATAGCGTCCGGCAACGAGATCGAAAGAGAAAAGAGAGAGAGAGAGATTAAACAGGTGCATCGAGCTCGTTGAAAAAGCACAATTCACCCGGCGGCAATTCCGGCGAAAGTCTAAGCGGAGCCGTTTTCGTGCGCGCCGAAACGCATTTCGAAAAAAAAGCTACATCAAAATTCGAAGCATCTGGCGATTTTTGGAAAAGGGCAGAGCCGAAATTTCAACACCTACTGCAGACACACACGCACACGCACACGCCTCGACTCGGCTCACGAGCGCGTAACAGTACTCATCCATCGTGGCGGGGCTCATCCCGCATGTACAAACGTCACCATAAAGCTCGTCGGTGTATGCGCTCGGCTCGGGCGGCCGTCAAAACTGTCGGGGCAGTGGCCGATGCGCGTCGGCGTCCATCCGTCATATCGCGTCGGAACTTCGCGGACGCGTCCCGCAACTCTCGGACATGATCGCTCGGACGGAGAGAGAGAGAGAGAGAGAGGGACGATGTCCCGGGGGCTCCTCTTACTCCGGTGTACATTTCACGTCAGAGCGGCAGCACTCATGCACACCTTCTCCTTCCCCCTCCCTCCTCCTCTCCCCCATTGTTCATAATTATACAATACGGCTATTAAACAGACTGATGCGACCGCCGCTTCCGGCCGAGAGAGATGAGCGAGCAGTCGTCATTTATAACGCGACGCGTCGTCCAGCGGAGCGAGCGCATCACGCAGAGCGCGCCGCTGCGGATCCTCAAAGGACACCTGCGCCCTGAAATCGCTGCCGCGGCGAGCGAGAAATCGGACCCCTTTTTCTCGTCAGAGAGTTATTACCGCGGCGCGTTTTTTTTTTTCACCCCGCCAAAAGGGGTGGGGAAATGATTCGACGGGTGCGGCGAGAGGGAGGCTTTTTCGAGTGGCTCTCGAATTGGACGAGTGTGGCTGGGGTGCCGCGGTTAATTTGAATTTTTCCGTATCGATGAACCCTCTCTCTCTCTCTCTCTCTTTCGCAACGCGCACGCCTTTCATGTTGCGCTTTTGCGCGGGTGATTATTCGACTGGTTTATGACGGCGGATGCGTCTCGTCAAAAAGAATATTAGCCGGCCTTGATTGTTGAGTTTAAGCAATTACGACTTTTAAATCTTTGACGGGAATGTTTAAGAGCGAAGAGAATATTTTATCTAAATATACGAAAATTGCGTCGTTTTCCGTTATTATTTTTAAGTTTATTATCTCCCTAAACTCATTCGCGAGCATTTTCACAGAAAACCCGGACCGAGCAACGCGGCTAATACTTGCTCTGCCGCGCACAGCGGAATTCTTCGCACGTCCCAGCTCTCGTATCATTACCCCTTAAATTTCGGCAAACAAAAGCTCCCGCGCGGCAATTCCATCGCGCAAAAATTCCCAGCGGTGCCGTCGCATCGCAACGCGAGGCACAGCTGTCGAAACTCTCGCGACGATCTCGCGGGCGCGCGAAAAAAAAAAAAAAAACAGGAATTTCGTCGGAAAGCGAAAGTTCGAACAAGTGCGGCCGGAATGTGTACGCGTACGCGTTCGTGCAGCCGTTTTCCGGGCGCGTGGGCGTGAGAGAAGGAAGCGGGAGAGGAGCTCTGCGGGCGGGATGTGGCGGCGCGAGTCACTTTTAATGGGTGAAAGGCGGGCTGGTGACGGTCCAATGAGTCGAGAGGCCGAGCCGCGCGCGATTACCTTCTCCCCCCCTTCTCCTCCGCCGCCGCCGCCGCCGCCGCCGTTCCTCTCCCCCGTACTTGCGTTCGCAATGCACGTTGGGGCCGCCGAGTCTCTGGGCTGCGCACCAGCTGCCCGCCGCCGCGGCGCGGGGAATATATGCGAGAAAGCAAAGCTGATGCAGGACCCGAGGACGAGACTGATGGCTGACGGTGCAGCTTTTTTTCTTCTTTTTTTTTATAAGGAATCGCTTAAACTGTTTTTAAACAATTCGATTATCTTGCTAAATATCTGAAATTAGATGTAGTCAATAGTCAAGGTGAAAGTCAATTTGGAATAAAATAATATGAACGAGTTTTTAAACCTAACGAGAACACCATAAATTATCATTGTCACGGTACAAATGTTTCAGCTAATTAATTGAATAACTATAAATGTACCGTAGGATAATCGTAGCGACTATCCTTTCTAAAATAAAGAACGACGACAAAAAAAAATTGATTGCAGAAGCGACGTCGTTAACCGGTCGCTTATCCTCAAAAAATTAATTAAATCGCGAATCTCAGTCGTACACACCTCTCCCCGCGTTAAAAAGCGAATTTCGAGCCCGCAATCAATTTAGCTTCCCCAGTAAAGTCGGCAATCGGCGCGCGGACTCGTCGTCGCGTCGCGTCGATTGCGTGCTCGCGGATTTAGACATTTTTTATATTCGTGCGCACGCGAGAGAGCGCGCGAGGAGAGAGAGCAAAAAAGTAAAGCACGCGCGCGCGCCTCTTCCTTCTCCCTCGCCTCGCGCGTTCTTCGCCTCTCTCGGCAGGTGGGGCAGGCCGGAGAAAGAGAGCAGGTGCGCGCCGGAATATTTCGAGCCCGGGCGTTGTACGAGGCGCGGTGTATGTGTACAGAGCGCTAATGTAATGTCGCGGGGCACCGGGAGTTATTTTAGGCCGCGAGAGCTCGTTTGTTATGGGTCGACGTCGCGCGTCGCTCGCCGAGCGCTGAAAGCGAATTATCGCCCCCGATGTCGAGCTCTATGGACTCTGACGTTTCGAGATTAGCCGATGTCGGGGGCTACTCTTTCACTGGGAAGTAATTACGTGCTTTGCCGGCTTATCTGGAAATCACGGCTTTTTGTTTTTGGGAGTCTCGATGCGAAGGCGAGCGATGAAAGTAAATACGGATGTGACTCTAGTTCTGAATGAGTTATGAAAAAATCTGGAATTATATATTTGGAATTATTGTTGACGGGCAGGAAAATTCGAAGTTTGATTGCGTTTGCTACTTGTAAGTGGTCATCTCGCAAGAATCTTGCAATAATGGAGATATTAAAATTAATTTAGTGAAAATAATTATCGATTATCTTATCTTTCACGTGTGTTGACGTTAATGATGTCTAAAGCAGGTTTTTCAAATATAAGTATATTGAATTATAATGAATTGAGCTCAATTATCAAGCAATGTATTTTTAAGAACTCTACTAAAAAAACCTTCTTACATTGTTTCATATAAGATTCAACAGCTTTTTGAAAATATTGTAGCGAACATCTTTCAAGATGATCCAATCGTACGTGTGATTATGAAAGAACGTGATTCATTAATTTACGATAACATTTTTTTTTTCTTTGAAATCAATGTCTTAAATACAAGGCATTTCGAAAATTACAGCAATTAATTTCTCTAATTTCGCGCCTGATAGATATTTTCTCAGCGTGTCATATTTTTAATCTTTGAAAGTGATGCTTATATTAATGATTTCGATAAATGTGAGTGGAAATTTTTCATTCCATTGCTTAATCATTTTTAATGGTAAATTATTCATTTTAAGTTAATTAACATTATTTAAATTATACAGATTTCCTCCAAATTAAGTAAATAAATTATCAGTGTTGCTATGTCTAATAAACTTCGTAAAATTTCAAAAACCCTTAATTATTAAAGGTTCTTGCGTCAATTTAACGATTTCGATATTCGTGTGCGATACAAGATACATTTCCTCGAAATCGTGTGTATACTCCTTATTCCACAAAGTATTTCACTGATTTTTATCGAAAAAAAAAGAAACACGAAGATATTAACTTGTCCGAGAAATTTTTCATCGCAAATGTAGCCAGGCTTATTTTTCATTAATTTACCGAGCAATTAAGAATCTAAAATATAATTAAGTCCTCGCCACAAAGTCCCTGCACCATACTAAAACATAATGAACTCGTAAAGCCAATTAAACAAAAATTCATATCTCCCTCGTCAAAATTACGCTTTTCCTCCTCGCTCAGCTCGTTATCATCCCGATCGAACGATATATCATCTGCAGAAAGCAGCCTGCACATAAAGAAACTCTCTTCGCGGAATTGCAATCGCCGGGCGATCTCCTCGATTCGACGTTCTTGCATTAGTGCTCATCGCGTCGCTGCGCTCGGCTTTATAATATAATCATCGGTTGCTCCGCGCAGCCCTACGAAAAAGAGGCAGCCGTGTCGTGCGTGTAATGCGCGGTTCTTCTAGAGCAGATAGAGAGAGAGAGAGAGAGAGAGTAAAAAGAAAAAGAACAGCGAGACGAGGACGCCCGGAGAAAGGGATTCGGCACGCCAGTTGGTTAGGGGCCTCGCGTGATCCCGCCGCCTCCTTCTAAAAAGCGCATCGCGAGCAAGCGTTTTTTGTCAATTTTCCATTAGGCCGCATATGTCGCGCCTCCGCACGAATTATCGGAAATTGCCGGTTGGCCCCTAATGCGACAGTTAAGCACCGGCGAGCCTCACCTTTTTGCTGTTTCTGCTTTCAGGAGCGACGGACAGGCCAGGAAAGGTGCCGCGACGCCCGGGGGACAGTCGCTCAGGCAGCAGGATCGCAGGACGGGGATGCTCAAGAAGGTCAGAATGCTCAATTGTTCCGAGTACGATAGCGGCTTGGAGCCGATCAAGAAGCCCAAGAAGTCGTAAGGCGCCGATGGTTTGATGTTGAATCGCTGTAAATGTTTTTAAATATTTTTCTACGATTGTTGCGTATTTAGAACGACGTTGAATTTATTGTAAACATTCTTTTTTAGATCGACTATTTATACATTTTTACTTATTTATTTTTAAGATTTTCATCGAAATGACTTTATTATAATCATACATATAGTTTTCATGATACAACTGAACATAATTTTGAACTCAATTCAATTCTTTTGTTGAATCTATTTAGTAGGAACTTCATTTGTAGGCTATTAATGACAATGCAAGTTGACACATGAATATAATATATCACTTACGTAAGTCTTTAATTCGATCGTATTCCGAATAAATAAGTTTAGTGTTTCAAACTTTCATCGTTTAATCATTATAAATGTTTAAGATGTTGACGAAAGGGAACCAACAATTAGATACACATTTATCAAAGTTTGTAAAGAAAAAGTAAAAGAAGCACATTTTTGTACATAGACTATTATTTGTACATGAATAAAACTTACGATCTTTGTATAAATAAACTTATGTACATAGAAAATTTGTTTTTTTAATGACTCGTTCTTTTTATAGCTTGTACCTTCCATCTACATTAAATAGTTCTATTTTAAGTGTAAGCCGCAGTAATTACACATAGAACGTACTTTTAAAGAGAATGTGCGCCTTAATGCATAAATAATGGTAATCACAACGCAGTGCAGACCTCAGAGTACACTTCATTAAAAGCTGTTTTCCCTCAAAACAGCGCCGCACCTAATAAATCAATTTAATTCAACATCTAAGTCAGAAGAAACGCCAGTAAAAATAGAATCTCCCTCATGACAAATCGCAGAAAGCCGCGATTTCCAGTCAGCCGCAGCGCGCATAAACAAAGCCGAAGCGCAAGGCGAGTACAACTACAAGTCCGCTCGTGGTAAGATCCAATTTCGAGAGAGCGGCGGCGGCGGCGGCGGCGGCCTCACAATGGTAATTACGCGTCCATCCGCGCGTGCGCGCGCGCGCGCACTTGCATATATTTGCCCGCTTAATGCACGGAACGGAAAAGGTGAATAGCTCTTGCCGATTGGCCGTAAGAGGGGCTGCAATAAAATGCAGTTCGCCGCAAGTCGAGGGTAAGAGAGAGGCGCGCATGATTGATATCGGCCGAGAGAGGGAGAGAGAGAGCTGCGCGCCCGCCCGTGTACCTCGGTCACTTTTTACGTTTGCGAGAGCGCAAATTGCTTGCAAATATAAAGCCGAGCCGCCTTCCTTGACGGGCGCCAAGCCTGATGAACGCCGGCGAACGAATAAGGCCTTATTGCCGCGCCGCCAGGCCGTGGATAAACTTTTGATAGAGGGCAAGGCTGCGAGCGCGCTAGATTTTAATTAAAACCGATTTTTACTCCACTTCGGCGAGCTCTTTTCTTATTCGCCTTCTTAAATTGTTATTTAATGATGAACTAAATTTTATGGCATGATTCATCGAGGAATTATTCATGGAAATTTCATTTGCGGGAGAAGCGAGAGCAAAGATGCTTATTTTATTGTTGAAGTTTTCAATGCAGATCTGGAGGAAAAGAGATGGATGGCCCGCAGCGTTATTAGCGAATGCCTTTTGAAGGGTTCACGACATCAGAAAGTAAGACGCAAGTATAACAGGACACGCGACATGAAGTGATTGAATTCTGTGCGCTTATGTAGCCGGTGAGAAATTGTTTTTTGTGAAGAAATTTTTCATACCACCGTCTGGACCAAGTCAGCCTCCGCTACGTTCTTTGATTAATAATCGAAAAATTTTGCTTAATAATTTAAAATTTATTGATTAATGAATGTTGTATTTGAAAAAATGAACAGTTAGCAGCTACTTCAAAAATTAAGAGACACAATTACTTCAAACTAAAAAACGTAATTCGATTACGGAGACGATTACCATGTTTCACAAGCCGTAATTTTCGTAGCATCTCCCTTTTGTAACTATAATCAATTCAAAAGCGCTCCTCTCGAAAAAAAGTCATTACGCCAAACTCAAATTGAAAGGATCCAGAAAATTAAAAACAGCGGGGTACAAATTTGACGTAATTGCGACTCGTCGCCCAAAAAATTTCCGTCGATTACAAAACTATATTGTCAATCGCCCGCGGAGCTCCTCTCTCGAAAGAAAAAAAAGAATAAAAGATCCCTCTCGAATCAAGCCAACGACAAACGAGACGGCAGCAATTATCTCTCGTATATACGTTAGGAAGTGAGCTGTCCGGCGACAAAAGAGACTCCCGCGAAAAAACGCGCGGACCCCGACTCTCCGCCACTTACGGACTTTTTCAATATCTCGCGGAATCCGCCGCTCTCGGCTTGTGCGCGCGGCTTCACGCTCGGAAATCAGCATCGATCCCCCGCCGAGAGAGCAGGGAGGAGAACCGGTGTGCGTAATGACGTCCCGGCGACGATTATCGTTATTATCATTACCGGCCCCGCAACGCGCATATAATATTCGGTGGCTCGAGCATTCCTCGGACGCCGCCGTTTCGGACTCGGACTGTGCGCGCTTAACGCGCCGTAATTACTTTATTAAGCTGCGGCCGCGATTCATCAGCCGCCGCCGCCGCCGCCGCAGCGCCGTCGCGATTAATCTTCCTTATAGTTTCTTTTTTCTCTCTCGGGCCGCTTAACGCGCGCGCGCGGGTCTTTTGTTGGGGTCCCGCGAGGCTTTGTCGGAGGCCGCGACAGTTGCTGTCGAACGATGACTTATATATGCGCGCGCGGGAAGGAATGTTTACGGGGCGACACACGAGTCGGGGCTTCGCCGATTTCACGCTCGGGATTATAAACGACGATTTAATGCGGAAATTGCCAAGGAGGAGGAAAGTCGGGCTTCGGCGCGAGGAGGCGATACTTTGATGGCGGAGCCGTGTGATCGGAGATATATATGTATGTGTATCCCTTCTCTCGTTTGAGACTGGATGTACGAGGTAATTAGGAGGAAAAAAAGTCTTAATCGACTGCCGCGGCTCTTTATTGTGGAATTCTTTGAAGTTCGCTGTTGGCTGAAGGTTTTAATACGTTTAATGGGTTGATAAGTCTTTCTTTATAGCCCCGATTTTTTACGGATTTTTTTGCCTCGCGTATCCGTTTCAAGAAACATAATAATACCGTGTTTTGTAAATTAATGTTTAAAAAGTTATCCGGATTACAGTAAAAAAAAAAAATCCCCGCTCCAGGTGACACGAAAATTCGACGTTCGCTCGAATTCACGGTCCGAAAGCACGAATCCAAAAGTCCAACATAAGTCAGCAGCGGCGTCCGAAGATGGCTCGGAAAAAAGGCAGCTCTCGGGAAGGAAAGTCAGTCTAAATCAAAACTCGGGCCATCGGGCGCAATTACGCGAGCCTCGGAGCCCCGATTCCCACATACAGCGGTATCCCGGAAGGGCCGCGTATATACGGCTCTCGGGGCCGGAGCGGAAACATTTCCGCGCGAGTGAAATCCGTTTGGAAACGCGTCGGAATCGCGGCTACGGCGGCTACGGCGGCGGGCGCGAATTAGCATTTTACAGGCGGCCCCAGAGGAGCGTTTTATTGGCCTGTCGTGCGAAGAAGCCATAGCCGAAGCGCAATCCAGCTCGCTCGTTATTTTCCCCGCATGCGGCTAAACTCCCCGCGTGACTTGCTTCGTTTTACTTGCGGCGCGCGGCGCTACTTAGCCAGCTAGACGTGTTAATCCAAGTCCGTCGCATCGATCCGAGAGAGCCACCGCCGCCGCTCTCTGTCTTTCCGCCGCCGCCGCCGCCGCCGCAGCCGAGTTTTGGACACGGGTAACCCGAGCCGAGCCGCGCGGCCCGTCGTCATGCAAAATGCATGACGATCGCGGATGCAAGCCTGCCCGGTATATCGCATGTGCCAAGTCTGGGATTGCGTCTTTTATGCCGGCAAGTGGCTGCTGGCTCTTGTCCCTTATATTTTGGGGGACTGCCTGTCACGGCTATTAGCTTTGCTTGTGCATTTCATTGCCACGGGGGGAAAATGTGTTGAAAGTGTCCGTTTCTGTTGTTTTCCAAAAAAGATACGAGTGTGCTGCACTAATCAATATTCGTTTTTATAATAAGTTTTTACTGCTTTAATTACGAATTTGAAGCGTAGTCTTGTAAATCAGCCGGTGTCGATGCGCCTGAAGCGATGGAAAAAACCTTGTTTCTGGAAAGTTTCGAGTGATCTTTAACTGTTATTACATTAATCAAGCGTTACAAATAATTAATTAAATTGTTTATAAAATCATGCGGAGGAAAAAAACGAAATTCGGGCACTTGTTTGCTCATGTGGTTCGACAACTGCGTCGCCTTACTGGGGTCCAATTTTATCTAATACTTTCGCAAACTCGAACGAAGTTTTGAGAAGTAACACAAGAAATTAGCTGCGGTTAACAGGTGCACACGTCTCGTTCAATTCTCGAGCTCTGAATAATTAAGCAGTTTGTTATTAATTAATCAATGCAAACACGTGCTATTGTAAATCGTATATCTTTGCCTCCCGTATAATCTTTCACCTCCCGTATAATCTTTCGTTCGCTTATCTAATACAATAGACGGCGATATTCGTTCTCGGTAAAATCCAGAAAAAAAAAACTTTTCCATCAACGATCCACTTCCTTCCCACAATCTCCATACGCGCGCTTCGAGCAAGAAGAATGTTTCCCATAAAAAGTTTAATGCACAGAAAAGTATACATCATGCAAGTCGCTGCTGCAGCGAAACTACAATCCACAATGCACACCCACACACACACACAGCGCGTCCGAAAGTTCCTTCGGGAAAAAATCGCATCCGCGTCGACGCATCCTTGGCTTCCTGCTCGATCCGATCGAGAGATTAATTAATCTCGGGCCGCACCGTTCTTGCGCTAAAGTCGCATTAACCGCGATTTTCTCCGGGCGCGCGATTACTTAACGTCCATTATAATTAGCGGCAACTTTCCCAGGAGGAAAGTGAGAGTAATGCGCATTTGTATAATCGGCGCGGGGCGCAAGAGGAGGAGGAGGAGGAGGAGGCTTCATAATTTCCGGACGCGGCCCCGCGCACTAATCGCGCCGCGCCCGAGCGACTCTCCGCGAGCGGGCCTTATTATAAAGTAAACGGAACGGTCGCCTTTCGGAGTGCGGTCGGCCTGCGCCTATACTGCTTTGTTTTGCTGCCTCGAAATTGTTATTTCGCAACGCGCCAGGAAGAAGCCGCCGCCGCCGCTCTTTGCGCTTTAACGCTTATTAATCGAAAGTGTGTAAGAGCGCGCGCAGTCGTGTTAAGCGCGAGTTTCTTGAGCATAACGGACGTATTCATGCAGGTATAACATACTCCATTCAATTATGGTCGTTAGGAGCCGCGAGCGTGTAGGTAGGAAAAAAAAATTCGTTAAAAAAGGTAATCCGACGCTCTCGAGTTATTATTTTCTGTAATATTTGCTCGTAATTTATGGGTTATATACTCTTTAAGCAGAAGAATGGGAGTTTCGTTTTACATTTTTTTTAATGATTGAATAGCACACTGCGGAAATCGACTGGTTTATTGAAATTTTTTAACGCTCCGTTTTAAAAAAACACTGGAAGTAACTCGTTACGACGCCGAGGGATTTTTTGTCACAGTCTTGCAAATTATATTATTCCCCGTAAGCGAAGAAAGATATCGACGCGAAGAACTACCGTAAATTCATCTTGAGAAACGGCCCGGGAATAGTTCCTTTCATAAACCAACGATTAAAAACGCCGCGTGCTTATTCAATAACACAATAGCATAATCCGGCGGCGCCGTTCCCTTGCATCACTCCGCTCGCGAATAACAAGCCTCGCCGGCAACAGTGCGCGTCAAATCAAGGAGAAGAAGCGCAAACAGACGCGCTCGACGCGGAACCGCGCGTCCCGCGTCATTGTGCCAATACTCCTTCCCCATTTTTTTTTTTTTTTTCCATATACATCGCGGCGCAACGCGCTACGAGGAAAGCCGCCGCCGCCGCCGTCGGTTTCTCGAGAGACGCAGTACACGACGAAGATGGGCCCGCGCAGATAGGCTCGGCTCGCTCGAGGAAATGAAATCTGCAGCGACTGCGGCGGCAGCAGCCCGGGCCTTGAGAACCGGGAAGACTCGCTCTCTCTCTCTCTCTCTCTCTCTCTTGCGAGCGCGCGGGTAAAATAAAGTAATTGTTGCCATTACGGCGTAAAAGCGAGCGGCGCCGCTGATGTGAGAACCCGCTCAATTATGCCCCGTGCAGCCATTCAGATCGCGCCCGAATTAATTTAGACGTCTTAATTGCATCGGTTAATTGTCTCGCCTGTGGAACGCGCGAGAGCCCCGATATTCCTCGTATTGTATATAAAAGCGAGCGGCGCGCGCGCGCACATGCCGATCCCTCTCCGGCATGTCTGAAAGGAGATATTATTGCTTTCACCGAGGCAGACTTCCTGCGCCGTGCGCGCGCCGCGAGAGAGCTAGCTCGATGCGCTAATGGCCCGCCGATTTTGCCCGTCGAGTGTAGCCGCGGCGTAATGCACTCCGACTGCACGAGTCGGCGCGGTTTTTTGCCGGATTTTTCGCCGCGGAATTGAATTCTCTGATTGATTTCGATGCGCTCGGCCTCGAGATGAGCTGTTGGATTTTCGTTTATGCGCTAACGGATTTAGCTTCTTTGTATTATACGCGTTCCTTATGTAATATATAGTTTTCGCAATACTCGAATTAAGAATTATAAAGAAATATATAGTGAATAAACGATTCCTACATTCTCAATGAAGCATCGAATTAATCCTCAATAAACGATAATTATCGGACGCTCTTTTCGTCGAAAGTTTCGTAAGCGAGTGCAAATCCTTTCAAAAAGCTAAAAGAAACTCCAAAGTCGATTAGACGTGAAAGCAGCCTGATAAATGCGACAAGCAGCGTGAAAATCGGTCGCATCTCAGAGTCTCCAGCGCTCCTCGTCAAAGCGGCCAATTAAGTCGTTTAATCTGTGCGGAGCGCAGCGTCTTTTAACGGTCTCGCCGGCGAGGTAATTGTCGCGTTTTTCACGGCCGTTTCCTCGCCGCCGTCAAAAGGCGCGCATCGCCGCGAGACGAGGCGCTCTCGGCAGGTGCATCTTGCGCTCCGCGTTCCGGGAGCCGCCACCGTCCTGCAGCGCTCTCGCCTCTCGTTCTTTGCGAGCGTCCGCGCGACAATCAGAGGGATTAGCGCCGATGCGAAGTCGTTAGCCGCCGATTGTCGCGCTTATTGGGGAGATTTATTAATCGCTGAGTGGCGCAAAAAGCGCGGAGGTCGCCGCTTAGTGCGCTTCGCTCTTGATCGCGTTTCTTTTTTTTTTGCCGCCGCGGGAGAGCATTTTTCTTGCTGATGTAATGGTTTATTTCGCGATGCACGCGGCTGACTGTTGGAAGGTTATTTTATACTTCGTATCTCATCATTTTGCTGAATTTTACAGCTGTCAGGAAAGTTAAGAAAGTTGTATAAAAGATTAATATCCGATGCGGATATGAGTATTATCAAAAGTCTCGTCATTTTCGGAATTCCTGTTTACACTTTAAAAAGTTTTAGTTCTTGAAAACTTTGATTATGTAACTAAGATATCATCATTATATGGTCTATGTATGAAGCTAAATTTTGAAAATTATTTACTTAAAAACTCGACTCGATCGTTTCATTTAACAAAAAGGAGCATTTTGCAGCATTTCCCCGCGGCGAACCTAAAAGGCCCCCGAAGCTGTCAGTTCCTGGTAAATTATTCCAATACGATGATAAAACTCATCCCAACTAGGAGCTCGCGGTGCTCAAAGGAGCCAATTTAAAAATCCCCTTTTCCCCAGATTACCGGGGGGCGGTAGAAAAAGCCGAGAAAAAGAAACTGCAGGCCAGCCTCGAATTGGTAAACTTCTCGGTAATTTGTCGCCGCTCGACGCGCAAGCAGCCTCTCGCTTTGAACTGCTCTTTTAAGCGTCCTCGAGGCCGGGAAAAATTATTGCGCCGAGCCTCTCTCTCGCGGCTCGAGAGTAAAGTGAACGATGGTTTAGCGAGATGAATCTTGCATTAGCGACTGCGTATTACGCCCCCCCTTTTCCAGGGGAGGGAGGAAATTTATTTCGCCTCGGCGGGAAAATGTCAATCTCTCGATCGGTGTATTTTAAGAGGGTTTTTTTCTTTTAGATTCACGCTGCGTTTCTTTCGTGTTCGATTGGACTATTGGAGTTTAAATGAGAATTTTAATGTTTATAAGAATTATTCATTTTTATTACAGAATTAAAAAAAATAAGAAAGTAACAAATATTATTCTTGTACTTTTAATTATTTCAGAATAATCTCAAGATTGGAGCGTATAAAAACAAATTATTCTTAAAACCGCCGGAATAACATCGAATTAGCTAAACAGCTGTTCTAAAAATTACGTTCTAACGCTGCGTTAATCAACTAATAAAAGCAGACCGACTCTAAAACCGCAGCATTTTGTTACCCCGCGCCAGAACAGCGGGCTCCTCGGCGATGGACTCGGCCGTTTACAACGGCCACTTTTAACAAACATTCCAAAAGAAAAGGCGCACACGCACACAGGCAGAGAGAGAGAGAGAGCGACGACACCTCGGGCGCGCCGTAAACCGTTTCCGCACTGCCCACCGGCCACGTAATTAAACAATTTGCGCGCCGCGGCGCGCGATAAACGAATCGCGCCGCCGCGCCTCACCGAAGAAAGAGCTCTCCGCTTTTATTGCCCGCGCGCAGCCCTTTGAATTTCGTTCTTCCTTTCGCCCGCGGATCGCGCCTGGAGAGAGAGAGAGAGAGAGGTGAGTTCGCGCCCGCTCCGATCCTCCTTTGTGCCGAGGTGGTGGCGATCAGCACGCGAGCAAGAGAGCTCTCCGCTCGCACGCGTTGACAGATGGTCAATTCCGTGCCGATTTGTTTGGACGCGCAGGTCCTTTTATTGCGCTGCTGCTGCTGCTGCTGCTGCGGTCATGATATTTCATTGGCCGAGCGAAGATTAGTGTTGACTTGCTCTCTTCGAGGGTTCGTTTACCTAGGGATCGTTTCGGGAATGGCAATGCATATTTTTTTTCTCGATATATATAAAAAATGACATTCACGGGCGAAAACGGGCTGCAGTTAAATAAAATCATTCTCCTCTATTAACGAGACACGCAATTGAACAGCTAGTAAACATTGGAAAACATCGTGCTTTCAAATACCCAAGATAAATATCGTCGAAAAAAAAAAACAAGCGAAAACCAGTTAGCCACTCGACATTCCCGGTCTCTAACATAAGTCTCATTATTATAATCGATACCCGCACGGTTTCCCGTCAACGCGGCTCTCCGTAAGCGGTTAAAAAAAATGAGATACTCCTGAGGCCGGCTCGGCTCGTAGTCGGAAAAACCTCAAGACTCTTTAGCTCGCGTTTACCTTTAATTTGTTTTTCAGGCTGCGCGAGAGAGAGAGAGAGAGAGAGAGAGAGAGAGACCGAGTTGGGATTTTTGCCCAGGCCGCGATCCGAAGTAAGCCAATCCGATCCGCGCTACATAGCCGCTCTCTTCAGTCGATAATCGTGTGTAATTGCATCTGCGCCGAGGTCCGTCATCCGCGCATAATACGGCCTGCACACACGGACGGAGAGCGCTTTAGAGCGATCGATCGATCGAGAGCCGCTCCGGCGGCAAAACCGCTCGACCATTACGCCTGGGCTCGATCGTCGACGCGTATCGATTGCGCGCCGCGGAAAGCCGAGATCTCGCGCGACTCGCGGGGTTTCTCGGCCGCCGACGGCGGCGGCGGCGATTCGTACGATTGCGGATCGCGGATTCGCGCGCGGCGGAGATATTTATATACCCGTCCAGCCCGGGAATTAGATAATGTTACTTGCGTCACTTTACTGTTCGCGCGCGGCCCGCGCGCTCGACTGACCGATGATTGACACTTGCCGCGCGCGGCGGCAAAAATTCGGGGAACTTTGTAAGTTATATCGTCGCCGTGGCCGACTTGACCTTTCGTCGAGAAATTTGATAGGCCGCTTTTTTTTCGCTTCGAGTATTTCTATGTGGGACACGCATAAGTAAGCGTATCGGTGTTCTTATTGACGCTTTTGATATGCACGCCGAGTTCGGTGATGTAAAACTAGGACTATTTTTAAGTTGAATAGAGATACTTGTGATTCAATGCGCACTTGATTCATTTTACTCGGAGCAATACCATCGAGCCGTTTGAAAACAAGCGGTACAACTTTTATTAAGTTCCATTCCCAATGCATCGCTTCTCTTACCTATGCAGTTGACAACGCATCCGAGCCGAACCAAAGAAAGTTAAGAAGCACACCACCCGCAGGAGGCTCGTCCCGAGTTGCGGCGTTATTCGCGAAATTTCAGCGTTTTCGCGGTGCGCGAGCGAAACGAGGCGTTAATGGCGTCCCCCCCCCGCGCACGGGAGATGTATTCGAATGATTAAGAGCGATTGGATTGTGGCCGCTCGGCTCAATTATGAGCCCGGCACGCCATTCCCTCGTTATAGCGGCGGCGAGGGCGACCCTCTCTCGCTCTCTCTCTCTCTCAAGTGCAGCTCGCGCCCGAGTGCGTCCAGCTTTAATACGTGTGAACGCTCCTTTATTAGTAGCGTGACCAATGAGCGCTGACGCCATTAATCAAACGTCTAACGCCGCTGCGCCCGAGCTCGCCCGCTTTATGCGACCCCTCTCTCCCTCCCTATCTCTCTCTCTCTCTCTCTTTGGTAATGGCTTCCCCTTTTTTCAAATTTGCCAGAAATGCGGCCGCGCGCAGGTTTTCGTGCGCTCTTTTCTCCTGTTTTCGGGAAGAAGGTTGTGAGATTTAAGAGTGTAAAAGGTTGGAGAAAAGCAGACAAGTATACGAAGGAAAAGGTCACTGTATCTGCGCGAAAGCAGAATAAGGTGAGTAATTGAGTGGATTGATCACTTCGCGGAAGAACGATTTTCGATTAGAAACAATTTTGAATTTCCTAAGTAAATTCTTTATTAGCAAAGTGCTAAAGCTCGCGGAAACTCATAAGCAAAGATAATTACGGCGGCGATAATAACATTAACTCCGCTCCACTTTACATTGAACAGCCACTTCGGCACAATAATAATAATTTTCAATTCTTCCTGTGAAAGTTGCCTGCATAACTCGGATCCAGCTCCGTAGCCGAGGAGATTCAGCTGATTATCGTCTCTCGACTATCCGACTTCTCGATATTGCATTCCGAAGCGCGAATATCTATCGGTTCGTTACCGCGGACGGCGAGCGGAAAAACACGCTGCGCGCTGCAAATTGCCTATCGACGACTTTCTTCGCCTTCGGACGAGGGGAGATTGAAACGCCGCGCGCTGGATGACGATGATTGTTGGTTAATCAACGTGATTGTGAAATTAAAGAGATTGATTTTAAAGTGCTCGCAAAATCGAGGGAGGCAGAAGGATAAACATATCGCCGCGCGCTGCTGCCTGCACCACCGCGCGCAACTCGAAAACTTACCAACTCAGGCCAGCAGGATATTGGATCTTTTATTCCGAAGATGATGATCTTCAGACGGGGTAATGCGCTTATATATGCAAAGCGGCTACCGCGCGCACTGTTATCGAGTGGATAACTAAATTGAGCACTTTGCTGTATACCGAGGAAATAACGTTGCGCGCCTGATTGGGATGCTTCTTGCGATACGCCGCGCGGCTGGGATTTCTTTAAGAATATCGCGTGGAATTGGCTGGCGACTGTTATGCGGCTCTGCTTCTGTTGTATTGTATAAGGAACGATAGAATGAATCTTAGGAGGACTATAATTTTTAACTAGGATATTTCGTAACCGATAAATTCTTTGAATTTTTGCCCGTAAGGTAAGGATTTTCAAAGAGAAACTAACTATATATAGGTTTTGAACCTTGAGAGCAATTTTAAAAGCAAGAAAGTGCACGCGCTGAAAGAGAGAAAGAGAGCCCGAAGGAAAATGGCGGAGATTACGCGAAATTATGTAAATATACCCGAGAACGGCAGGGAGCTCGGATACAAAAGCGGCGGGCTTTTCGTTTTATTGGAGAGCGAGCTATCCTCGGTCGTATAACCGAAACAAAAGCTTAGCTAACGCAGAAACAAAAGGGGCGCAGAACGAGCGGAGATTCCTCTCTCTCTCTCTCTCTCTCTTTCCCTCAGGGGGGGAGGGAGGGACACACATGCAGCGAATTTAACTGCTTCCACCGGCATTACTCTTGCGAGTGCAAGCCGAGCTTTCTTTTATTCCCTCCTCTCTCTCTCGTCTTCTCGCTAGCTTTGCCTAGTCGCGGGAGCTTTTTTCTGAAGAGTTACGTAAAATTATGGCCCCCTTTTTTTGCGCAATTTTTTCCTCTAATTTTTACTAACCGAGCAACTGCGCAACTATACTTTTTTAATTATTCGCGAAAGCGAGAGAGAGAGAGGATATTATTTTCTAGCCTCCCAGGGTGATTTAAGGAGGATTATAAGAATTTTTAGCGCAGCGCCGTTAATACTTTCTCGGGAGGAGGGCTCCGGTTTTCGGCGAGACGCCGCGGCTTTTAAAAGGTGACAAAATCCCTTCGACGGCTGATTTCGCGTCGGGGGCATAGTCGGGAGTTTCGCTTAATTAATCTATCCGAAGTCGCCCGTAATTCACGCGGCAAGTCAAACCTAATTAATTACTCCGGCCCGTCGGCCGTCGCTGCGCAAAAAGGGGTTGGAGTGGGTGAAACGGGAGAGAATAGCTCCCACTCCGGTCCTCGCTCTTCTTATATTAAGTAATAATTTTATACTTTTTCGCGACAAAAATTATACTCGTTGAATTTTAGAAGTGTTCTAAAAAGTATACATATACAAAGTCGAATTTGTTAAAATTGTAAAAACTTATAAAGATTGAACTTTATTTAATCCTCGCTACTTCAAGTTATTACAAGTTCTAGAAGACGGGATGTTTTTCGGCATTAAAAAGACTATTAATTACGGGCTTAAGCCCTGAAAAGTGTTGAATGAACGATCCAATAGAACCGCTTGAGGTCGATGACATTTCAATTATCCTTCTGAAAGCATCGGGAAGGGTTCTCCATTATTCCTCCTAGACTCAGTTTTATGCATAATCAAGTCTCTATCCGGCGTTAAACAGCATTTTTACTTGGCGTCTGCCCCGACGTGAAAAGCGACAACTGGCTGCCTACTTAATTACTGAAATTTTAGTCTGCCTTTTTAAGGTCGAAGCGTCGCGAAAGCACATCGCTCTTCTAAGACACTGGCAGCTGGCTAAAAAAATAAAAAAACGGCCAATCAAGCGCTGATCAAAGCCCAGCGAAATTAATGTTTTTCCCCGATCAAAGCCTCTCTCGCCTGGCCATAATCAAGCCTCTCTCTCTCTCTCTCTCTCTCTGGGAGGGGTCAGCCCTTCGCATCTAGTTATAACTTAGCTCGGTCTGGCCTGCCGCGGCGCGCAAAAAAGGGGTAGGTACTATATAAAAATCGGAACAAGGGGGAGAGAGAGAGAGAGAGCGAGCTCGAGGCGTAACTGGTTTACCGCGTCGGCCGCGCAAAAAAGGTGTGCGCGACGTTCTCTCTCTCTCTCTCTCTCTCTCTCTCGGCCTTCTTAATGAAAGCCGGGGCTCTATAACGATCGCGAGAGGAGAGCGAACGCCCGAAGAAGAGGAGTGCGTAAGCGACTTTTCACTTTATAATTAATCAATATTATCGGCGACAATGGCGACGTCAACCCTCCGAGGCCATTGTTGCAGTTTACTACCAACGTCCCGGCGGTTATTAAAGCACCCGGTAGAGAGAGAGGGAGCATTGTGCCTTTAATTACGCCGTTTAATTATTCTCGCGGCGCGGCGATCGTCTTTTTAGTATATACTCGCCCGCGGAGAATTAGTATCGGCGCGCGGGCTCTTTGTGGGGGGAATGGATTATGATAGCGTTATACGATGTTACGGCTTTATGACTTTCTTTGAGCGCGAGGCTTTAAGATTACGAGGTGTTATTGAAGTGTGGGATATAGCATTGTGATTTATCAGTGATTGGTTTTATAGAGTGGAGATTGTAAACGTCGGACGGACTATGCGGAGATGCTGTGGTTTACGTTGATTGCCCAGGCAACTGCTTTTATGATGGATTAATGTCGGCGCACAATGCTGAAAATGCAAGAAGTTGCGCGACGTGGTTTTGTTGCGCTCGGCGCGCGAAGTAATAACGTTTTTAAAGCCGCATATAAAACCCGCATGCTAATTCGACTACAAATTATCGCTCGGATTCATTTAAAAAGTAGATTTAAAAAATAGCCGGCCGTTCGAGGATGAAAGAGCGACCTGCATTTTCGAAGCAAAGATTTACACGCCTCATCCAGAAAATAAATGCGCCAATCCGGCAAACCCCTTCCCTCGATGAATGATTCCTCCCGTTTGCGGCGACAACTCCGTCATTATTATTATCGATGCTAAATCGACACGCTCGTAAAGTGCACAAAAGAGAGGCTGCTCTATCAGCTGCTTCCCCCCCCCCTCGCGAATACAATCGCGATCGATCGAAGCTCGCGCCGCGCGGAGAAAGAGCGCCCGGCGCGTCATTAACTCTCCGCGCGGAAGCCGCGCGCAGCATCCATTGTCCCTCGGCGCTCATTATTGCCGCGCGCTGCTGCCGAGAAGACGGCGGCGGCGGCGGCGGCGGCGGCGGAGGAGCAAAAAAGGCGGCCCAGCTACCGCGGGACGGGGGAACTTCCTTTCTGACCCCGGCCGGCGTCAAAAGGACGCCGCCGCCGAGGGTCCCGGCATCTCATTTGTTTCCCTTCGCGGCCCAGATTGGACCGATGTCTTAACCCACCCACTTTTAAACGATGTCGAAGTATTTTTTCGCGCCGAGATCTGTGTGTGTGTGAGCGGCTGCGCCGGGAGACAAATTAAGGCTCCGGTCGTTTAGCGTTAAATTAGCGGGGCTGGAGAATCGGACGAAAAATGCGCTTCGTTTAAAAATGGATTACGGCGGCCCCTTTTGTTTTAAAATGTCTTTTATAGCCGCTAAAATATAATACTCGTAAAATATGGAGGGATTACGGGTCGCCGCGTGTATTTGCATATTTCTCTTTTTTTTTTTGGTACTTTTTTTAGGGAATAATACGCCGATGGATTTTACGTAAGAGTGTTGATACATTTATTATATTTTACCGTATCTACAGAGTAAGTTGATTTTACGTAAGATTCGGCCGTACGCAAAATAACGGAGGCAATCATCAAAATGAGCCGATATCCAAGGTGCTCGACAGGCCTGATCTACCGGAAAATGAAAGGCAACGATGCGAATTTCCTCGAATCGCCGATCGACCGCAATGCCCGAAGGAAGCCCCCAGCGCCCGGCAGCCTCGCGCCGAGGCCAGAAGAAAAACGAAAGCGCGCGCGCGCGCACAAACAGCCGAGAGGCTCGAAAAAACGAGAGCCAGAAATAAGAGAGGAACGAACGATCGTTATTTCGCAAATTGCGCTTCCGTGCAGCGAGCGAGAGCGTATATACGCGGGGGCTTATCGCGCGCCGCGCGCGGCACTTTGCATTCCCTCCCCCTCCCCCCCCAGCCGCCGCTCGAGGGAATCGATTGCTACCGAATGCAGGGGAGTAGGACCGCTTCTCGCGCGTGACCCCCGCTCGCGCGGGCGACTGCCTTTTTTTTTGCCGTGTTTGCTCAGCGGCGGGATCTCCGCGCAGAAATTGGACCCCGGGATGATGATTGCTGCGGCCGACCGACGTTTGCTCTCCTGCGGCGGCTAAAGGCTGTCTTTCTCTCTCTCCGCTGCGCACCGCAGGAATATCATTCGATTCGGAGAAGCTGACTTTCGAGGCCTGTAAAGCGAGGGATGAGGCATCGATGCGCCGCACGGCTTTTTCGACGTTTATTTTAATTTGCCGAGAGCCTCTCTGGCTCGATTCGCATGCCTATGCTTCTTCGGGGTATTCTGAGACTTGCTCGCGGCTTCGATCCGGGGATTCGATGTATCAAAATTTTCCGAGACGTCGTGGAAATTTTTTGAAATTTTAAATATGCAAAGCGGCTGTCGCAATGAAAGGGAGAATTTATAAATGATAATTTGCAGTTTGCTTTCATTTTCGAAGGATATATAATCCAAAAAGTAAGCCTCTCTCTCGATCGAGCAATTCCCCATCGATCCTCTCGAGCCATTAACCCCAACTCGCGCATCGACAGGCAAAAGTTGTCCCATCGACGTCGGCTCTCGTGATCCTCGGCTGACTCTCGATCCGTGTAATCGTAAAGGCAAAAGCGGCGGACTCCCCCCCACCCTCCCGCCCCCCGGGCAAAAAGTTCAAGGGTGTCGTTGCACCTATCGGCGACTCGCGGAATTCCTCGGACACACAATACCTCCGGGCGGTTAGCTGCTCCGTCCGGGCCGTCGATTCCGATCTCGCGCCACGAGCGATCGGCCTTAGGAGACGCGCGCGCTCGAGAAAATGCGCCTCCGAGATAAGCTAAGCGCTCGTAATGAGCTTACCAGGCCGCGCGACCAGGATTATAAGTGTCGATCGGAATTTTTTTTCGGAGTCTTTGACAGGCCGGATCAGCGCTCGGGATTTCGTGTGGGCTCCGATGGGATGCGTGGATTGATTCGAGTTCGAGAACGCGTTTGACTCTTTAATGCAGATTGGTATGGAAATGGTAAGTGTGAATGGGCGCTTCTCGGGTTTCGAAAATTTTGTGCGTAAAAAGTAAGTCCTTTATAAGCTCTTAAAATAAGTATATTTACACGCGAGCGAATACGAAAGAAGGCGCTGTTCTTTTTTTTTTTTTGTTAAGAAATGAAATTGTATACATGGAAATGCAGCGAGTCGGTACTAATGGAATGCGAAGGAAACCGATCAATAATCGAAATGATTAAGCACACATAAGAGTATAATACACATGCGAGAAGAAAGCGGCATCCTCCGTCGCTTCGCGGCCGCAAGCCGCGGAGCGATAATGACGCATAAACCGTGCGTGGGACTCGCGATTCGAATTAATCCCATCTAGAGCTCTCGTCGCCAGGCCTGCAGCTGCATAAAGACGCTGACGGCAGCCGCGGAGCCTGTACAGAGGGGGAGGGGGAATCTATCGGATTACCCGGAGCGGTGTACGAATACGTCGTTTGCAGCGTATTATAATATATCGATACGCCGCGTATCGATTGCACTCGGATATCGCAAAAAGGCGCGAGCGGGAAGGACGGGCTCGCGTTACCGTTTAAAACGCCATGATTAACGCAAGGTAAACGAATATAACGCGCCTGCCGACCGCAGAGGCCCGAGTTCTGTAGCAGTTTAGAGGCCCCGCGAGCGTGCGGTTTCCGGTTTCTCTCTCGCGGGCGCACGAAGAGGAGCCGCTGCTGACTGCCGCTCTCCCCCGGGGCCCCGAGCCGCGTAGCCAACTGCGACGGGCACCTTGCGCGCGCGCGCAAGGTGATTTCACGGGCTCTTGTCCGAGCGCGGGAGCCTCCCTTTTTCTATACTCTCGCTTGAGGCCCGTTTTTCCCCGATTCCCGACAACGATCGCCTCGTCGTTGCTGCTCGAAGAGTGACCGTTTTTTTTTTTTTTTTTTTTTTTTTGGTGGCTCGATTTTATCGTCGCCGAGTGTCGTCGCTCAGCTGCTGGTCGCTGGTTGTTCTTCGTGGAATTGCACACGTCTTCGTGGATATTCCGGATCGATCCGGCGACAATTTGTTAACTAGGCTTACTTGCGGTTATTGAATGTCTTGTGCTAATTGATAGATTACCTACTTTCTAAGAATAAATAATTTCATGTACATTTCGAAATGAGAAACTCATTGATAAATTACGCGTTTAGAGTCGATTAATCACGCGTTACATTTCCCTTTATCTCCGTAAATCTATATATCGTTAGAAACATAGATTTGAAAATTAATGAACTAGAACGCTGCACTTATCGTTTTGCGATTTCATCGTCGAACGATTTGCTTGGCGAGAGCGATTAAACGCCATCGGCAAGTTTCTAAAACCGAAAATAATAAACCGACTTTACCTGCACTGAGAAAAAAATTTCTTTAAATCAAAGAAAACTTCATTGCGGGCAATCGGTTAAATATTTTTTTGATTGAAAGAAAACATTCTTTAATTCAAAGAAACCTCATTTTAATGGAAAGTCATTTTCTTTTTTTGAATAAAATTTTCTCCCATTAAAAAGGGGTTTCTTTGAATTAAAGAATATTTTCTTTGAATCAACAAAATATTTAACCGATTGTCCGTAATGAAGCTTTCTTTGATTTAAAGAAATTTTTTTCTCAGTGTGCAGGAGAACTAGAAGCTACACACGCAATCCCCCGAGCTACAACGCCACTCGACTGCTCTTACAAGCTTGAAGTAGCTCCGAAAGCTCAGGCGCAATCCTGTCCCGGCCTCTTCCTCGCCGGCCGGATAGATCCAGTGCGCAACAACACATGATACATATGGGAACCTTAGCTCTCTGCGGTCAGAAGCCCGTAGTATGTGGCCGCCGCCGCCGACGGGAAGCCCGAGCGGCTAAAAGGACGACGATCGGGGAGGGAAAGATCGGGCCGGGAAGGAAAAAGGACGAGCGGCGGCGGCGGCGGCGGCGGCGGCAGCGCCTACTACGGAAAAATGATTTACGCCCGCAGAAAATCGCTTCTCACGCAAGCCATTAGAGGTGCTTTCTCCGCAGTTCGCGCTGAAAACAGAGGCTGGACCGAGAGAGAGCTCCGTCTGCGGAGAGCGAGGCCGAGGTTTATATGTGGGAATCTCGAGGAGGAAGGATATTGCCGCTATGGGAAATCGATTTCGTACGGCTTGCCTGGAAAGGAGGCGGAGGTTTAATGAACCGGCTAATTAGCCGACGGAGCCTAAGGTTTTGGGCTTCAAAGGGGTTTCGGCCTTGTGAACTTTCGTGTCAGCAGGTATATTGACGCTCGTACGCATTTACGGACTCTGCCGATTCGGATTTTCCGCCCGACTGACCGAGCAGCAGAGATTGCGTTTAATATTCTTCAAATTCTAGCTCGTCGACGCTTCCTTTTTCGCTCGAATCAATCATCATAATCAAAATAACCGTTACTTTTATTCACCCGAAATCCTCCATTTTCTCATGAAACGAATAAGAAGAGCAAACGGATTCGTGCTCCGCGTGGAATATCTCACATGCGGCATTGCGCAATGAGTGTAAGTACAAACCGATTGGCCGATCGCTTTACAAAGCGGGATCGGCGATCGGACCACATTCCGCCTCTGCTCGCGGGCTTCTTAACCGGTCCCTGGTATGCTCCCATTCGATCCACGCCCGGTAGTATCGCCGTGTCTCTTTCTCGGAAGATACCTTCTAATTATTTACAATCATTTCGATGACTAATGATTTGCTTTTTTTTTAATGGCATCGACGTGCTGACTCCAAGAAGAATTAGTCGCATTTACAACGAGGAATTACCGAAGAGCGGCGGCGCGCTTCTTCATCAATTCACTTATCCTTTTCGATATCTAGCACCGCATTACATCGCCGCGCCAATTAATTCCCGAATAATTAAAACAAGCATCCCGGCCCCGAGTGCCGGCCGCCTCCATTAATAATCCGAAAGCCTCTCGCTCGGGGCGCGATAATGCTTAAAACCGAGGCGAAAACTGTTGGCCCCTCCAACTATATATCGGCTACCGCGCGCAGCTTCAGCGTAGCGTCGCTTAACGAAGGTAATTAAGTTTTTTTCTCCCCAAGGGCGGCCGCGGCCTCGCGATTCATGATTTATGCCCGGTCGCCGTCGTCGTCGTCGTCGGTAGCACAGCGCGCTCGCCAAAATAGAAGAGCCGAATGAAAAATTAGCCGCTTTTTGCGGGTCGCGCGCGCGCGCGGCCCGGAGGAATTTTTCGATGATGCGGCGAGGGCGGATATCCATCATCTCTCTCGGGCGCGGCGAACATTTTACGAGGATGATTAATCTGCGCGCGGGCCGCGTCGCGCGCGCGCGCAAAAAGCTCTCGAGTGCAGTCCGGGGCTGATATTAACTCGCCGCGGTTATTGGCTGAATGCCAATTAAGCGCGGGCCCCCCTATTTCTTGCACAGCTCCGTTTTCAGCGGGGCGAACGGTGGCGCGGTGGAAAACCCCTGCGCCGCGGCGGATAATAACTTTGGAGTCATTAATTTTATTGATACGGTTTCGTCGTCGAGCTTCGCGCGGTTATGTGAACCGGAGCTCTCTCTCTCTCAAATCGAATTAGGTAGCCGTGCTTCGTAATAGTTTCGCCTCCGCCTTTGTTTTCGAGCGTTGCCGTCTTTGTGTACATATAAACAGGTAATCAACTTTCAAATAGCGGCCGGCAATTATCGGTAATGTAATCTTATCTAATGACCATCGCGGGGGCCTTTTCAATTTTCGTCAGCCACCCAGTGCGCGATATTTTTTGCTCCCGATTCGCTCGGGCCACAACAATGCCCGAGAACAAATGCCCCCGTTCAATGCCCGTAATTGACTTATATTGACTTTTCCACGCGCTTTTTGCCCGCCTCCAGATATAAAAAAAAAAAATTCAATACCCGAATCACGTCGAGTCTTAAACAGCTTTTAGTTCTTAGCAAGTGAAATACTTACGTCATGCGTGATTCGTTTATAACGTATATACCTCCTTTCAGCCGATATTATCCATTGATCAATTTAATCGATCGATCTCGCAGATCGCTTCGCGGTGCGTTACTCTCGCCTCCGTCCGACTCGCCGAAACGGTGCAGACGGAGAAAGAAAAAGTCGGTTTCTATCATTCGGCGCGCGATTTTTTACGATCGGCAACGCCGGGCGCGCGTACATAATGCCGGGGTAATCGAAAAACGGGGCCCGCGGCTGAAATTCACGATTAACCGAGGCACACGCACTCGGCGTGTCAGGTCGGATCATTACCCCCGGCGTCGCCGAAGGAAAAAAAGATTTTAAATCGACCGTTCTGGCCGCTGGAAGCGCGCGAGTCGATTGATACGACGCGTTAGACTGTTTTGCTCGGCGAATGAAAATGATACGCCGCGTTTGCGGCTTGAATAATGCGCGGGGTAATTGAATAATATGTTCGATATAATGAAGAGCCTTTCGATTGTTTACGTAACGATAAATCGGAATTGCAAATCGCCTCGTTCAATGGAAAACGAATTTCAATCCATCCCAACGTGAATTGCCGGCCGTTCGGTCATTATTTTAGATCGCGAACGCAATCAAAATTACAAATAACTTATAGTGTAGGAAATTTTACAATTTATTCGTCCCCTATTCAGTCCTTGCATATTCCATAATTATTTATTCTTTCGTCGGTCAACCGCGAGCCACCGAAAAGAATCGTCCGCGACGAAAGAGGCGTTCGATTAGCATTCGGCGCGCGCACCGACACACGCAAAACGCGGGCCGCAATAAAAGGCCAAAACTCGATCGATCGCTCCAACGGGCGCTGATCGCTCTCGCGCCGTTATTACCCGCCGCGGCTGAATGCCGGCAATCAGCGGCAATTATAAATTTTCGTCATTTCGGCCGCGCGCTTTAACGGCTCGCTCTCGATGCGGCCGCCGCCGCATGAAAGAGAGAAAATTCGAGCGGAGAGAGAGAGAGAGAGAGAGAGAGAGGGGGAGAGCTGATGCAGCTGCTGGCGCGCTTGATATGCCTGCCTGCGCGTACGAGAGCTCAGGTGTAACGCAAACGATGACCTTTTTGCGGGCCGATCATCGCAGGATTCGGTTATTGCCGGGCGCAGATTAAATTTTAATGCCTCGTGTTTTGCGGGAGATATCGTTCGGCGTTCGACGCGGCGGATGTTATTGCTTTGTCGAAGGGCCGCCGAATCAGGTCGTTTTGTATAAATGCGCGCTGTTTGTTCCATTGTGGCGTAATGATTAAGCGCTCGAACTTAATGACGCACAAGTTCGCCGAACGAATAAACTAAGCCGTGCATTAAAGGCGGCGATATTTGTTTTTTCGAGAGTCTTAAAAATAATTCGCCAAATTTCACGGCAATGAAGCAGAGATTGCCCGTCAGCGGCGTGTGGCGCGAAGAGCGTCCACCCCTTAATGTTCGAAAAAAAAAAATAAAGCAGGACCGGAAAATCTTTTGATCGTCGAGCGGCGCGCCGACGCGATCGCTCATCTTTCACAGCGGCGCGGCGGAGTCCTCCGAAATAAAATCGTCATCCGCGCTAAACTTTTCCCAGAAGGCGCGTCCGCGCGCCCGAGGAATTTCGGCTTCACGCCGCTTACGCTAATTCCGCGCGGAGAATCGGAATATCGCGCGCGCCCCGCGTGACGCCCGAGAGAGCGTCATCAGTCCCGTAGCGACGGTCCGCCGCGAATGTAAATGCAGCGGGGAAGGAGGAACGAAAGACATTAGGGAATGGCCGGCGCGAGATTCTGTGTTTTATTTATAAGGGAGATCTTTTGGCTCGATTTTTTGTCAGTCAAAATTTTTGTCCGTTTAAGAGATTTTCAAAATTTTTGCAGCGATACGTATATATATATATGTAAAAACCGCAGTGTGCAAAATATCATTTTCGCCGATGCGCGCACCGCTCGAAAAGATGTCGGCGCGACATAACCACAGATTTAAGAAGAGCGCTTCACACATGGCCTGCTTTCTGATTAAAAGACTTCCACTCGGCGGGCGAAAGCGATCCCGCGCCCATACATACACGCATCCCCCATAATCCGCTCGGGCTTCTCCTCCTCTTTTTTTTTCCTCGGCGAATCGACACACATTAAGGAAGTTTCGCGTTATTATACGTGCAGAGATGCCGCGGAGAGTGCGGAGAGCGTGGCTGGATCATCGCCAGGCGCGAGGCGATCCTTATATATAAAACCTCGATTTCACACGTGACGCGAGACAGAGAAAGAGCGGATCGATCCCCGAGATCCTCCGAAGTCGGCTCGTGTTACCGGGCTCGTAATGCAGGAGGATCCCCGTCCCTTCCACTTCGTTCGAGCAGATTTCAAGCCTCGCCAAGCCCGAATTCGAGCGTGCACACCGACCGATGAGTTTTAATGCCGAAGAGACACACAGCCGAGAGGTGTGTAGCCGCGCCGCTTCGAGCCGCCACAATGAGAGAAAAGCGACACGACGATCTCTTCGCCGGGCGGCGTTGATCCGCCGAGATTTGCGCGCGCGCCCGTTTTGCCGCTCTCGAACATCGCCGCGGTGCATTAATAGAAGCTGCTACTTCTCTTTTTTTTTTTTTTTAATGCTCCTTATTAAGCGCTGTTTCACGCAAGGATTGTAAACGTAACAGAGATTAATTGGGTGGCGTGTACGATAAAAAAAGAAAAGGGAACTATTTAATGAAGTGCATTCGTGCAGTTTCTTAATTATGTTGCGTCTTAACGAAGTTAAAAGTTGCAGTTATAGTTGAATATTTATGCGAAATTATTTTCATTATCGTACCGAGCTTCACTGCAGGTGTGTAGCTTCGGAGCGTTTAAAAAAGTATAAAGTACAGGAACTTTATTGCCGACGGATGAAAATAAATTTTAGATTTCAGCAGTTTTACATGCTCGAGAGTTAATTACGACGTGATACTCCTAACGAGCAGGGCCGTCCAAGTACGATGTTCTCCTACACACGATAAAATTTGTAATCCGCCGTGAACTGATGATAAAAATGAATTTTATAACCTTTTTCCACCGACTACCGTACCAAAAAGCTGCGAGCCACCGAAAAAAAGGCTTGGCCTACAAAAGCAGCCCACATAAAGTTTTTAAAGCACTCGCGGGTTGGACGCCTTTAGCGTTTGGATTTATATTCGAGCTCGTCGCCGCTCAGCGCCGCTGCGCCGCGGATCTGCGCCCGGGAAACCCCACAAATTTTCTATAATACCTGCGATCGCGCCTCGTCGACACGCTGTGCCCGTTCAGCTTGCAAATCCATCGATTACCCAAGCCTCGTGCGCCGGTCTTTTGTCGACTTCTCTCTCTCTCTCTCTTTCTCTGTGTGCGACCTGCCCTGCGTGCGATAACTCTGATTCCAAGGTGCGTGTGTGCTATACCTTTGACATTCCGCTGACTTTTGTGTAACTTTACAGAGCGTCGTTGTTGCGGTAGCTGACTAGCTTGGATCAAGTAGTTTTGATAGCCACTAAAATTGGATGAGAAGTACGTTGGGAATTGTTCAAAGATAAAGAAATTGAATACAAGTGTATTTTTAAACTCGCAACGATAAAACGAACGACTAAAATCACTCCAGCCAGGTTCGCACGTCGTAAAATATACGGCGTCGAAGCGTATATTATAAGAAGGCATTCCTACTTTTCACCACAATCAACGCAATCCTTTCTTTCTTTTTAAGTTTCCATCGCGAGGGCAATTCTTTACCTTATACATATACAAATGACATGATTACACGCATCGCTCGAGAGCGAACGACCGGCGCGGCTCCCCGGCATCTCGGATCCCGCGTCGCCGCGCATAGAAAATCGGCCTCCCGGCTGCGGGCAATCATCATCTCTCCCGGCCTCGGGAATCAAACGTAAGCTTACGCATCGCAATATCGCATATTCATCGGGCGATTGTTTCTTGCTTGGCTTGCTTGCTTGCTTGCTTGCGAGCGGTTGCACAGTAGCCGCTTTCGGCCGGTCCTTCCCTCCACCGCAAGATTCCTTGGCGAATTACTCGACTGATTGGATCGTTTATACCCTCTCTCTCTCTTTAGATATATCCCTCGGCGCGAGAGAATTCTCGCGCCTTTCCATCCATCGGCGTATACGTGAGAGGAGGGCCCCAAATAAGGGCTGCGGTCAGGGACAATCACGCGAGCGCAGGGGGAATTACCGATATGATTGCTACTGAATAATATTGCCTCCGCGGCGCAGCCCCGACAAAGCTCTCCTCGCGAGCTTATTTTTCGTTTTGTTCTTTTGTTTTGTTTTTGTATTTGCTCAAGAGCGCGCTTTTTGCGATCGTTCTACATTGATGATTGCGAAATTGGATTTCGCTAAAACAATCAATGGCTCTCTCGCTGCCGTCGGACGCTGGGAGAGTATACAGTGCGGTTCCCCCGCGATGTGCGGTGAGAAAGGGGAAGCTGCGGCCCGCCGGGACGAGGATTTATCGCCGCTGAAATATTAACGCCGAGCGCGCGGTTCGAGCGGTTATAATATATGCATATTCAGGCGCTTCGAAGAATACAGCCGAGTATTAATTGCTCTCCTAACGAAGGAATTTAACTCGAGGAAAATCAGGTGCAACGCGCGTCGGGGCCCACGAACGAGAGACGGCTCGAAAGGCCCGATATAGCCTTTCAATCAAGGCGTAATTCATGCGTATTACCCCCACCGGCATCCGCTCGCTCAATTCATTAATCACTTAAAGAAAGCTCCGCGCGACGCCACCCACGGCCGCAAGTTTCCTGAGCCGCAGTTCCGCTACGAACTCCTCCTTCCGTGTGTGTGCGCGTGCGCGTGCGCTTATTAAATTAGGATGATACAGTGTTCGACGTCCGCGCTCGTTACGATCCGGGACGCTTTTAAAGACGATCGCCGCCGCCTCGTGCACGCTCAATTAGCGATTGGGATCGTCGGGCGAGCGCGCGGCCTCGGGATATATATGTGTATATAAGTGCGCGCGTGTGTTGCGCCTCGGCCGGCTATCGGGTTACCCCTTGTGCGCGCAAGCCCCAAACGCCGACGTGGGAGGTCCGGGGAATCGCTTCCACCGGGCTGAGCTTGTGGAACTCGGTAAGAGGCTTCCCATTCCGCGACGATGCTTCCCTATATCGCCGCGCGTCCTTTTTTAGATGCGGCTGCACCGAGCTGCTTAACACCCCCCTCCCCGCTCGTTCCCGCTGACGGCGATTTTCGGCTCTTGCGTTTTGATTTCGGGCGATATATATATATTTTTTTTATTTCGTTAATCTCGTGAACTCGGTTTATGAACCTTCGCTTATGAACGCTGCTGTCGTTTACTCGCATTGTTGCAGGCGAAGTTCCCGGCGTGCTTGATAACAGATTGCACGTCGTCGCGGGAGTGCGCACATTTAGCTTTTATAATCGTAGCGTAAACGAGCTCGCGACGCATAAATTTCGTCTTCCCACCTGGCTTATCCCACTTTCTTTATCCACGCGTTGAAAAGCCGCATGCAGCCATTAATGAAGACGCTCCCCTGCAAAGCTCCTGGCCATTGTTCGCGATTCGCCGTAAATGGAATTGCAAATATTATACGAACGCCGATGGCTCGGCCGCTCTCGCTAATTGCACGCCCGACGACTGCCTCGCGAGAGAGCTCTCGATAAGCTGCCTAACAATGTTAACAGCGCTAATGCATCTGATCGTTCATAAGCTCTCCGCGAGCGCATCGCGCTGCCATTAAGCCCCCCCCCCCCCGCGCGCACTCATTACCCGCGGCTCTCTCATTACCCCTGTCGTTAAACGAGAGCAAAGGGCTGGTGCGCGCGCGAATTTAGCCGAGGCAGACGTATAATGCCGACGGATAATAGAGAGTAGAAAGAGAGAGAGAGAGAGCGAGAGCATATGAGAACGAATGTTACGAGAGTTATGCGGGATGCCGAGATTACGTCCATCAGCCGGGCGCGAAACTGGACAGCGGAATCGCGCGCTCGATCTTTGGCCGAGGCGCAAATTACCGCTTTTCGCGGCTCTAATTGCTTATTTCTCCGGGCGAAAATTTACTCCGCGCACCGCGGGCCGCGCTGGGAGATCGGGAGATTGATTTTTTCCGGTAGCCAACACAAAGTGTTCTCGAGAGTTTAAAAGTCTTTAGGTCTTTCTTCTCGCGGGAGATCGAAGTGCCGGATAAGAGCGAAGCGTTTCGAAAGGAACTGCTGCCTCGAAGCGCAATCGGCGAAAAAGAAGTGCGTGACCAGCGCGCGGAGTACGAGCTGGCTTCATAAATAAAGAGCTGAGCTTCGGCAATTAGAGCCAAAACTACAAGTGAAAATTTCAAAGTACGATTGCACGGGGAGGCGCGGAAGCGCAGCTCGAACTCTCATGGATTTAGACAAACGCGTAATGCGCTTTTTCCGGCAGCGCGCTTTGGCGATGGCTCTCAGACTCCCTCGGCGCTGGCCGGAAAATTAATGGTCGTAAAAATGAATGGAACGACTGATAAAAATTAATGACGGAAAAAATTGGCGCGCCTGCGCCGGCGTGACGAAAACGACGCGCTTCGCTTTTTCTTGCGTATATATATTTACATGCGCGCGCGAGAGAGGAGCGTGGGCATAATGAGCTGGGAAAGACGAGTGCAATGCCACTCGACGAATCTCCGGAGTGCGCAGGGTAACGAGGTCGAAATCAATTACGGAAGATACCGGCGAGAGATAAGCCGACTGGAGAAGGAGCGCGAAAAAAATGCGTGCACTTCGACGCCGCCGCTGCCCTGGGCTATGCGGAAGGCTCTTCTTGGGTAAACGATGCCCGTTTAAGAAAATTAAACGCACGGGTTGCAGGGGATGGGGGTAATGTGCATGGAAACTTTGTAGGAAAACGATAGTTTGGATGATATTAAGTAGAAAGAAGGCGAATTATAATTATTATTGTTTTAATATTTTTTGTGTTTTATTCAACTATAGACGAATGAATGACAAAGTTTTGTTCTGAAATGGATGTATGAAAATACGCATGCTATAAAAATAAGTTTCTATTTTTAGTTTCACGATACGTCAGCGAGGCACGAACTGTCAGTATCGTAAAATTTCTATTTTTATGCAATAGTATTATGATATAATTGCTAAAATTGGCCAAGCGCACTAAGTCATAGCTTGTCCAGTGATCTCTACTATCCAAGCTCGATAATTGTAGACATTGGTGTAAACGCCAGGATCCCTCGTAGGCTTGTCGCAGGACCTTCCGAAGCTAACAAGACCCGATACCGTATTGTTAATCACTGCAGCGCCGCCGGAATCGCCGGCGCAAGCATCCGTGGCCTCTCCGTACGCGCAGAACATATTCTTCGTTAATTTATGATTCGGATAGGCCTGTTGACACATTTTGTAGTCCGTTGCGTATACAATCGACATTTTTCCATATTTACTGTTTCTTTGAGGCTGAAAAATAAGTGGTTTGCATAGGTAAGTACAGCAATTTAAAGTAGAAGACTACACTGAGAAAAAAATTTCTTTAAATCAAAGAAAGCTTCATTGCGGGGAATCAGTTAAATATTTTTTTGATTGGAAGAAAATATTCTTTAATTCAAAGGAATCTCGTTTTTATGGAAAATCATTTTCTTTTTTTGAATAAAATTTTCTTTTTTTACAGAAACTTTTCTCCCATTAAAAAGGGGTTTCTCTGAAATAAAGAATGTTTTCTTTGAATCAACAAAATATTTAACCGATTGTCCGTAATGAAGCTTTCTTTGATTTAAAGAAATTTTTTTCTCAGTGTAACGTTTTGTAAAACTCACTCCTGTTCTTCCGAATCCGGAAATTTTAATTTTAGCGCCAATTTATGGCCACACTTTTGGAATTTTGATCGGCTGTTGAACTTCGCTGAATTCGATGGGTTTTACTAACTGTATATTAATTAAATGAAGATTATTAATTATTATTGCTTTCAATTTTTAACTATCAATGAAATTTAAAAGTGAAGTATTTATTAAAAAAAATATATATATTTTCCTTGAATAAACAAGAATAAAAGTGGATAAACAGTTATTGAATAATTTTTCTAAAATACCTTAATTAAAGCTATATCGTGGTTTGACGTCGCGTGGTCATAACCTGTATGAACATGAAAACTTTCCACGAGAAACCTTTGCCCTCCTTTAGTTAAATCTGTGGTACCAGTAGATATTGATAATGCATGTGTATTTTTTCTAAAATATAATATATTCGTTTAAATTTTATTTTTGCTCGGTGCAATAATATGTTTTTAATATATCTGTGACTCTAAATGAATAATATAATACAATGTTCAAATTTTTATCAATAGAGGCAAGTTTTCAGCATATCAAGACAATTTAAACTTATTTGTATAAATGTACTTACATCAAACAGTGTGCAGCTGTGATTAACCAATATTCAGAAAGTATTGATGCTCCGCAAGCATGAACTCCTGATTTTAGAAGAGCTGCCTGAAAATATTGAAAATTAATTAAATATATAAGTAATTCTAACGAATTTGACACAAACGTGTCATGGTTACATTTTTTTAAATATTATTTCATCTTACAAGATATGGTACTTCAGTTATATTAACATATTCTCCTCCTAAAATTTTTTTCATTACAGGTTTCAATGCACTTCCTGAATAAAATAAATAAAAGATTCATAAAATAATATAAGGTAAACTATAATATAATAACCCATATTTAATGAAACATTACCATCTTTATTTTTCTTTAAACAATTGGAGAGGCCAATGAAAAGCACTATGTATATTATTGTTTTCACGTACATTGTGGTAAGCAATCGACAGAAGTGCATTTGCAGTTTGCTTAAATAATGTTACACAGATGGCTTTATACACGCGGTGAACGCGTTTTTATTACGACAATAAAATAAAGCTAAATAAAACAAAAATAAAATACTTTAAAAATAGTTTTAGTTTCTTTTTTTAATATTTCTTTATGACAATTTTAATAACTTTTTATTCTGAAAAGATATTAAAATGAATAGAATAGAATTTTAGTCTGAAAAAAATTAAAATGGTAAAACTGCAATCTTTGTAATACGTTTAGAATGAATTAAATGATTTTACGCTTTCGATAAAGGTATAAAGGAAAATTTTGTAATCAAGTAAACTTTCGATTTTTATATTTACATGGTATTTTTTATTGATCTTTCAACATTTTAAACATTTTTTGTAATAATTAGTTTTTACGATTACTATAATTATTAATTGTTTAAACTATACTGTATTTTTGCTTTGGCAGTGCATATTGTTTTATAAAATAAATACAAATAAGTTTAAAATTAATTATAGATTAGACATTGAAATAACAATCACATTTTTTCAAGCAGATAGTTAAAGTTTGAGCCCTGTAATGTCAGCGATCCACTTTCGATAGTTATAAACGTTGGTGTAGACACCATGAGCATCTGTAGGCCAATCACAGTGATATCCAAAACTGACAATACCAGCCACTTTATTGTTTATTACAGCAGGACCACCAGAATCCCCAGCACAAGCATCTGTTTTTTTTGCGAAAGCGCAGATCATGTTATTTGTCATTACGGTGTCTGGATAGAACGGTCGACAATCTTTTTGGTCTGTTATTTTTACAGTAGCCGTTTTGCCTAATTGGCCATTGTACAGTGCCTGGAAGGATAGTGAAATTTTTAGTAGATGAATGTACAAATAAATTTTGCAATCGAAAGAAACGAAAACTTACTCCTGTATTTCCGAATCCTGAGATTGTAACTTTGTCGCCAACCTTCGGAAGTTTGTCCGTAATTTCAATGGGTTTGGCTTTTTCATCAAATTCTATTGGTTTTATTAACTGTAGTTAAAAATAATCAATTAGGTTTTAATTACATTTCATCTTAACCTGATAGAAGAACTAAAATTAAATAATATTTTGCAGTACCTTGATTAAAGCAATGTCATTGTCTTTGCTAACTTTATCATAATTTTCATGTATATAAATACTCTGCGCAATATAGTAAGTAGACTCTTTTTTTAAATCTGCTGTTCCCACAGTTACTGAGAAACCATCAGTCCCTTTCCTTGTAATAAAAAAATTATAAAAACAACATCAAACTTTGATATCATGCGCTTTTAAATTAATTTTATTCTAGTGTTAAAATAATATTTACGTGAAGCAGTGGGCAGCTGTGAGTATCCAGTTTTTAGCAATAATAGTGCCTCCGCACATGTGGAAACCATATTTAAAAAGAGCGGCCTAAAATTGTAAATTTGATTTTAAAAAGTTTACACCATGGTATAAAGAATTATAAGAACTTAAAGGCAAATCGCGTACTTACTAAATACGGTATTTGTTTTTCTAAAATATACTCCCCTCCAAGAATATACTTGATTGTTGGCTTTGTATTATTAGCTGTATATAAATGCAACATAATATTTAATGAAAACTTAATTTTTAAATTTAAAACAACTAAAATAAGGCATTATGTTGAAGATAGTAAAATATCATGAGAATAGTTTCAAATATAAATTTTTATGGAAATTAAAGTTCTTTTTATACTACGTAAAAATATGAAAATATAATTTTTTTTCTACAAAATACGTATACATATTGAAGTATTATTACCTTTTATAATTGTAGTTTTAGCATTTGCAATGCTTACAAAAAGAGTAAGAAAACAAATTACTTTTAGATACATTTTGAACGTTGAATTTTACTAAATGCAATATAAAATGTTGTACATTCTTGGTTAATATATACAACTGTAACTTTTACGAGTTTTTTCACATATATTAAAGAACTGATTTTATGTACACGATTTGACATTGTAAGTAAATATAAAAAAATTTATTTGAATACTGAAATTAAAAGAAAGTGTATTTTTCTGAAAAATTTTGTTGTGATTGCATCACAAACGTTAAAATTAGCGCAATACTAAAATTAGTTTTCGTTTACAAAAATAACTAAATTGTTATCAAGTAAAGAACTTTAAGTATGCTAAACATTTTCTTATACATATACACCATCTTTAGTACATATATTTCTTATTTTATCAAAAATATAAAAAATGATGAATCTGTTTCTTTTTTTCATTTATTTATTTAAAGTTAATGAGATTAATATTATTCATTCTCATAGTAGAAAAATAGACCAACATTTATTTCAAGTAATTTTAATTACATTTATAATAATTAAATTAAAAATTTATTAAACTATAAACTTGCTTCAGAACAAGAATTAAAAAATTTCTTTTAATTTAATTTTTTTGTTGTTGCATATACTTTTGTAAGTATATGTATTCAAAAAATATTTTTACCACATAAATTATTTATAAATTATTTATCTATAGTTTTATTTTTAAGTTTCATAGTTTTTCAAATTTTGTTTTTATGTCATGAATTCTGAAATATTTTAAGTAAACTTTATAATTTTTGCATAAATGTTCTTCAATAATTTGCTTATTAAAATTAAAGATAAAGGGGTACGAAGGTAATTCTTTAAAATTATAAAAGAATAATTGATAGATAATATAAGCAATAATTTATTTACAATTATTTATAAAGTAAGTTTAGTTTTGTTCGCAATCCAATCTCGATAGTTGTAGACTTTGGTGTACACCCCAGGAACTTCCATAGGATAATCACAGGATTTACCAAAACTAACAACACCTGCTATTCTATTATTGATAACTGCAGGACCACCAGAATCACCAGTGCAAGCATCCGTAGCTTTTTCATATGCACAAAACATGTTATCGGTCAATTTGTAGTCAGGATAATATTTTTGACATTCATTGATGTCAGTCACTGTAATGATGGCTGATTTTCCAAATCTTCCATTAAACTGCGGCTAAAATGTTTAATTTTATTTTAATAATAAAATTATTGATTTTCATTACATCGCATTCAACAATATGTGCTTTACTTTCTAATATAAATGTATACAGAAAATGAATACTTACTCCTGTGTTTCCAAATCCAGCAATGGTAACTTTGTCTCCGACCTTTGGAGGCTCGTTTGTAATTTCAACAGGTTGTTGTTTTTCGTTGAAAACAATTGGCTTTACTAACTATTAATACAGATTTTTTTTTAGTAGCACTATTTAATTAAATCTATTGATATAAAAAAGTGATGCTTAAAGCAATATTACCTTTATTAAAGCAATGTCATTATCATTGGTAGTAGCATTGTACTTTTCATGCTTAATAAAGCTATATAAGTAACGTCCTTTTCCAGCTTGAGAAAGATCTGTTGTTCCAGTATATACCTTGGAAATGCCCTTAAACATTCTAAAAAAAATATTCATTTTTTTCATTGTTTGTAAAGATTTTAAAAACATCAACTCACCCGTAGCAATGAGCAGCAGTGAGTAACCAATACTCGGAAATAATTGCTACGCCACAGGCATGCTCATTACCTATAAATAAAGAAGCCTACAATTTTTTAGATATTAATTATTCTCTTAGTTGATCTATGTTAAAATTAAACTAATCATAAAATAATAATACTTACTAGATATGGCACCTTAACTACGTTGACGTAATTTCCTCCTAAAATATACTTTTTAATGTGCTTTTTTTCTACATTACCTAAAATGGTTACAACAATTAAATTATAGAATATTTAAATAAGAGATCACGTAAAATTACCAATTTTAGTTTTGTCAAAGTAGCAGCATGAGCTCGTTATAAAAAGAGCCAAAAGTAAAATTGTTTTTACAGACATTTTAAAAAGCACGTTTTTCAACGTATTCGACCGAAAGGATATTGAAGAGATATAAAAATGGCAGCTGTATTTAATCTGTGATAATGATATTATAGTTTCTGTAACTATATCAACACGAACAAACACCCCGCAGCTGATGAAAAAAAATTCCGCCAAGCATTAGACAATAAACTAATAATCTACAATGCTGTTAACACATAATCAAAAAATTTTGCTACGAGATTTAAAATGGATATTACAACGATTTTATGATGACAACTGTTAGAAATGCCATATTATATAGTAACTTACATTATTTTCAGTATGTACATAGTTATACATTTTTAATGTTTTTTCATAGATAATTTTATGCTCACGCCGGCCTACAAAGATATATAATTTTTATGTATAACTTGATTTTATTTAAAAAAATTATGACCAATTTTATTCTATTTTCGTAAACGAATAATCGTAAAATAAAATTGTAAAACAAAAAAAACAAATTTTAAATCAGAATGTTATAAATCTCAATAATAGAAGGCACAATAAAAACTATTAACAGGCGGCTTTTCGATTTGCCAGCGGTAAACAGGCGTTGTAAATCACAATGGACAAAGGCTAAACCAGAGAATATTTGTATGCATAAGTAAAAGGTAAAAGGTAGAGCCGCTGAATGCTAATCCTTTTGACAAATTGACTCGGCGCGATAGGAAGCCGAGATCTGACCGCGCCCATTAAAGAGCGATATTTGCAATCCTTTATTTAGTCAACAAGGTGGGGACACCCGTTCCATCGCGTCTTTTGTATCCGACGGTGATTTACCTTCATTAGTGGACTGCTTCTCCCCCCACCTTTCAACGTAGGTCAGTTTACGACTCTCTGGGGAGTCACTTTTCTCCGGTGCTTTTCTCGAGTTCATGCCCGAGAAATTGCGGGGAGAAGAGATATATACTATTGGTCGTTCGGGCAGATTCTCTCGGTTCGGGCATAAGTTTGTATTTAGATAAGGGGCTCGACTAGAAGCACTGTGGGGGTTTAAACGGCGTTCTTCCTTAAGGATTATGGAAATCTTTTGACTTCTCATTGTCGCAGTAAGAAGTCGTCAACTCCCCTTTCTTACGCCCATAATTTTTTCCTGCCGTTGATTCGACTTTCACCGAAGAATCGCTGGATTTGATCGAGTATATAGTAATCGTTGGCAGTGGGTAAGCATTTTTGACAAGTAAATTAAAGTAAATTCTTTTAAAAAAGTAAAATTTGCTGATTTTAATTTAGAAAATTAATAGTCACTTTAATAAAAATTATTTTTTGGTGCCTTTTAAAAATCATGCGACGGCGATTTTGGCAGATT
Organism: Ormyrus pomaceus; assembly: GCA_900474385.1. Classification (NCBI taxonomy): domain Eukaryota; kingdom Metazoa; phylum Arthropoda; class Insecta; order Hymenoptera; family Ormyridae; genus Ormyrus; species Ormyrus pomaceus. Next base: position 67,095 of record UCOM01000139.1, read on the forward strand.
GGCTATAAATGATCACCAATTAGCTGAAATTTTCAGTCATAGAAGGCCTTATGTTTCTAACAAATTTTCTCAAATTTTATTTACTAACTTATAAAACTTTTGATATTTTGTTACTCTAATTTGCTACTGTAACTTGCAGTATATTAATAATTTAATGTTCCAGTACTATTATTATCAGTTCAATAAAAGAAAAAGTAAATATTAAATGTGCACAATTAATGTATGTTTTACTGTTGAGTTTAGATAAGTGTGTATATCTATTGCAAACATTGACTGGTAACGTTAAAAAGTACGGATAAAAAAATCATTTAATTTAATTTTTCACAATGCTCGTACAAGCTAGTTTCTTTTTAATACTTTTCTCAGTGATCATCACTGCAGATTGTAATAATGATGCAAGTAAGAATAAACAAAAGTGATTAATTTTAAAAATGAATCTATATTAATTATATTTTATCTGTAGACAATACAAGTAGACGTCGACCCCGAATTCTTGGAGGAGATTACGTGAATATAAGACAAGTCCCGTATTTGGCAAGTATACCATTTTTTTTTGTACATCAACGTAGAAAAATCATGCATAATTAAAACTTGTAAGTTTAGGCCACTATTTTTAAGGAGGGAAAGTTAGCTTGTGGAGCAGCCATTATTTCTGAATACTGGCTAGTCACTGCTGCTCATTGTTTTTCGTAAGTATCTCATATGAATATATTTCAAATTTATTGTTAAACAAAATAACTTAAAGTCTTTTTTAAATGCTTCAAGGGGAATAAATTTGTTAGCAGTATCAACCGGAGCAACGGATTTAGATAAAGAAGGCGAAATCCACGACGTAGAAAGCGTTCACGTACATGAAAAATTCACGCGAAGCACTAAAGATAATGACATTGCTTTAATCAAGGTACAATAGAAAACGCTTATCCAGCTCATTGCCGCGACAAACTCGGCGCTAATTCTTTTCGTTATTAAAACCATTCATATTTTCCTCGCAACTATACAGCTCTCTGACCCGATTACATTCAGCGACGTTCAAAAACCCATTTCGATAGCAAATGAACCTCCAGCAGTTGGCGGAAAAGTGACAATCTCCGGATTCGGAATCACCGGCGTAAGTTTTTGAGTTTCATTCCGTTACCGTATAATCATCGAAAAAATGACCTAAACGATACTTTTTAGAAAGAGGCGAACTATCGATTTGCGAGATCGGCGGTCGTGACAGTAACCGACCTCGACATATGCCAGCAGCGACATCCCAAAACTCGCTTGACGAACAGCATGTTCTGCGCCTACGAAAGAGCCGCGGACGCGTGCGTCGGCGACTCCGGGGGTCCCGCTGTAATTAACAATAAATTAGCGGGCGTCATTAGCTTTGGAGACTCCTGTTATCGACCTACAAATGCTCCTGGCGGTTACACAAAAGTGTACAATTATCGAAACTGGATTGCCAACGTCACGGGGCTGAAGCTTTAAATTGTACGCTGTGTGTGGCTTGTATATTTAAGTCGATATGTTTTAAAGTGTTTGAGAGATAAATTTTAAGTTTTTCGAATCGCATAATAAAATTCCAAAGTCTCTCGCTCGTAATACAAAATTTGTTTCAAATCGATCTCGGCGAGCTCCTCCGAAAAATTCCAAGTCCTGTTAATGAAACTCGTCGGAAAGAGCGGCCATTACTATATACTTTACTGCAATCCAATTCCCCGCGCAGCGCCGCAATCATCGCTATTTTATAACTCGTTGCGCTGAAAAATAAACTCCCCGTCCAGCGCTGCTCCCACACGTGATGGTCGTCAATAATCGCAGCAAACGCAATGAAATGCTTCACATAAAAATTAATCCCTATCATCGTCGGACGTGAGCGCGAGGAAGGACTCGTCTCTCCGTCCAACAAAGTCCCTCTCTCTCTCTCTCTCTCTCGGCGCGGCGGCAGCGCGCCATTCCGTAATAGATAGACACAGATTACGGCTCGCGATGATACTCTTCGTCGACGAAAAGATTAGTGCAAAATTACAGAGAACCGACGGAGACGTGCCGTGGCGAGAAAGACTTTAATGCGGGCTCAAGTTTTATAGAGAGAGCGAGAGAGCAGGAGGGAGTCTTTGTTTTTGCTGCGATCTGCCGAGTATGGCGTGCTTTATAATTTTAAGGGTACCGTTTCGATATTAAAAGAAGTGGCGATCTTTTTTGTTCTCTAAGCTTCGTAGAGAATATTTCTCTAACAATCACTAATCATTCGAATCTTCGCTTGGGAAAAAACTTTTAATGCATTACAAAAATTTTTTGAATACGTTCTTAGATTCAAGTACTAAGAAATAATAAATTCAGTCAACGTCGAATTTGGGATTCAAAAAAAGATTTAACCGCTCCACATTAAGTCAAAACACGAGCCACTCGAAATGATTCCCCGGAGCATCGGCATAAATATAAATTCCGTTAAATTCGGTGTCATCGTCGCGGCTCTCTCTCTCTCTCCGAAAGCCCCGCACTAATACTCGGCCGACGAAAGATCGCCGCAGCCACGTATTTATTTCCTACCTCGTGATTACACGGTTCCGCGGCGATCTAATCCCGTTTCCCGAATGATCGAGCATTACAGTGCCTCGAGTCCCAGTTTTTCGACGGGGCCCCACAGATGTCCCCCGCCTAATTAGGCGGCCGCGTCCCGACGACGACGTCGACGCGACAGCCCGTGCACAGTGTATATAAGGCGGCGGAGTGTGCGCCCACCGAAATTACACGTCTCGTGCCAACTGAAACGAAACGCAATTCATTATTCCGCCAGCGGCGAGCCGGGCTCACGAGCCTCTCTCTCTCTCTCTCTCTCTTTCTCTGTCTAAGCTTTACGAGTCTATGCATATGAGAGAGCGACGATAATTATCGCCCTGAGCTCAGGCGACAGCTGCCGCTCAAATTTTCCTTCGGGGAAACGTCCTGGAAAACGCTGGATTCTGCGCAGATGCTCGGCTACTGCTGGAAATCTGCTAGCTATGATTGTCGCTTTGGGGCTGCGCTCTTGTACTGGAATGACTTGCTAATGGCCTCTAATTTCAGGGCTCTGATTGTTCGAGATAAGGTTTGGGGACAAAGTGGCTAATAGCGTCGAAAGGTACGGGTTTGAAAACGTGAGTTATAAGAAAATGAATTTATCTAATTTAGAAAAGCTTCCGTAAGTTAAAATGAAAGTAAGCCCGGAAGCGAAATCGAATTAGGAAAATTGTTTGTACTTGCAAACATGCATTTATTCTTTGAATTAACAACCCGTTAAAAGCTTCTGATTTCAATGTGTGATTTATAATACGATTTGATTTATTTTACTTATTGTCTCGTCAATAAAGGGAAAGTTAATGAATTCATGGGCGATGCGAAATTGGCAAATGCAATTTTCCCGTTCACAGAGTCGCCTACTTTTTAAAGTTCCGCCGAAATGATCTAACAAAATTTCACATCTCAACCTGCTATCAAAAGTGATTTATCCTCTCTCTCTCTCTCTCTCTCTCTCGGCCGCAATTTAAACTACCGCAATTCCACTCTATAAAGCACAATCCCAGAATGCGAGCAATGTAGACTTTGCAGGGCGACTCATGACCCTCTAAGCCGACCGCAAAGTAATGAGGGGGCACTTACGACAACCCCCATTCGAGCCGCAGTCTCTCAGCTCGCTCTCTCTCTCTCTCTCTCTCCCTCTCTATTTATTAATCTTATTACTGCGAAAGAGCTCCGCGCCACGGTGCATCTTCCGAACGGGCGATGATTGCCGATCGTCGGGCTGTAATCAGCGAAAAACGCGCGGCGCGTCATTTAATTTCGTCGTCGGGACTCTATACGGGGGAGTGTGCAGTGGTGGCACACCGGGGCCAAATGACAGTAATATCAGCGCGCGTTGCGGTTTCGTGAGAGAAAGAGCAGCGGCAGCAGCGGCAGCCACCCGGTGATTATGCTCCGCGCAAAAAGGACTCTCGGAGGGGAAGGGTTGGGACGCGGGCCCCGTCGTCGTCTAGTTTCATGAACGCGGATTCCGATGATGATCGCCCGATTTATTTTCCTGCCCGGCATTACGAGTCGTGTTATTATCGGGGGATTGCCGGCTCTCGGTGTGTAATGCGAGTCTATTGGGATGTGAACTTGATTGCTCTCATAAAATAGAGATAAAATTCTAACGATTCGATTGCTCTCTGCTATATCTGTGCCCCGCGAGGGTGTTTTATTTTCTGCTCTTGAAATTGGGATTGCGTTTAAAGGGTATTTTTTGTTATGCAATTTTTACAAAGTGTACTGCAATGGTTTATTTATAATTCTTCAATTCTAACGATATCATAACGGTAACTATCGTGCAAAAATGTGCGTTATGGTCTTTCAACTATTACGAATATTCCCGAGTTATTCGAACAATATCGTAAAAATAATTTATTCAAATTTGAAAATAAAATAATACATCTCGATGTGAATGTGCCATAAAACGAGAGAGAGAGCGAATATATAAAATTCAATAAACGAAGTTTTAAACCCGAAAGAACGGCATTATAAAGCTAACCGTCGCAATCCAGAAAATAAACATATCGTTCACTTTTATGGCCAGGTTCGCTTACCGCGCAGCCATTCTAAATCAAAATCCGAGCAAATAACGCCGGCTCGCTTCCTCCCCCGTTCCCGAGTAAAAGGCAAAACGGGAGTCGCGTAAAACCCCGCAAACCAGGAGAGAGAGAGAGAGAGAGAGAGGGAGAGAGCTCGTAAAATCCCGGCGAAAAAGAATCGGCCTGCACCGAAGCGACCTATCGGCAATAATATGCGCTGTACCGTCGAATGATGTCTTTACGATCTCCCTCTCTTTAATTTATCGCTTTACGGTCGAAGCCTCGGCGTCGCGGCCCGAAGAAGAAGCAGAAGAAGAGGGGAAAAGGAAGAAGGAAGGAGTGGGCCGAGCGAACGAGACAAATGAACCGTGAAACAAAGGAGAGAGAGAGAGAGAGAGAGAGAGAGGGGCGTGGCGCCCGGGGTATTAAAGCCCCCGGAGTCTATGCGCGGCCCCGGCATTGTCGGGGGGTGGGCGCGCGTTATATTGTTACCGCCGTCGTCGGCTTGAGTTAATTGGATTTAAGGAGGAATTGTTTGCAAGCCCGAACTCCTGAGTTACGGACTGCTATCCGAAAACCGAACCTTTCCCGATTTCGACCTGCTCTCACTCTCTCTCTCGTCCTCCTCTCGCCTTCTGGATGCAGGGAGGGAAAACTCTTTTTCCGTGGAGTTTTCTCTCCCTCGCGGGACCTATTGACTTTTTCCTTTGTCGGACGATGTTGACTCCTTTCGGGACGCTTGTTTTTCAAGCGGCTTTTGTCGAACTTGCCCGAGGGGATATGGATACTTCGACTAATTGTTTAATTTGATTATTATTTGAAGCTGCGGTTAAGTCGGCGTCGGGGGCAGCGATCGATGCAAATCCTTGTAAAAAAATTTAAAAGTATTTTCAGCGTTTTTTATTTGAGAAACCGACGATTTAAGAAACAAAGTTCACCGTTAGGCGCTTTCAACTTGGTTCGCCACTGTAAAAGAATCCCGTCACCAAGTAAAACAAATACCCTCCCGTCTAATTGAACACGCAGCTTTAAAACAGGTAAGTCGGCAATCGCCAAGCAAGCCGCTGACCACATAAGCAATAAGCCGCCGGCAAAAACTCAGCGCGGCCATTAGAAAAACAGCGTCGCGCATTCCGCTCCCCGCGGGGGTTAAACTCTCTCTCTCTCTCTCTAACCGTCGTCTTTCCACACGCTACGCGCGCGGAGAGACGCCGCGCTCGCTTACGGAGAAGACACTCTCGAGAGGTGAGAAGGTGTGTCCGCGCTCCCCGCGCTCGCGCGCAATTAGAGTCATTATCCCCCTAACAAGCGGAGACGAGTCGGCGCGGCGCGCGCATTGTTACACCGCGCGGGGCTTTGCATCATAAAAGGCCCACCGCGTAATAATAACTGGGCTTCATGCCATTATGCGCTGCGAATAACCTACATTCTCGCGGGATCTCGCGCGCGAGTTTTCCACGCGCGCCGCGGAGCCACTCTGGGAGAGCGACTGCACCGCTCGGTCTCTGCTGATTTGCCAATATACGAGTGAGAGAGAGAGAGAGAGAGAGGCGCGCACAATGTTGCGGCTGGGGAGCAATTAAAACGGGGCATTTTCATGTTTACGGATTACTAACTTAATTAATTTACCGGCGATTAGCCGCGCTTTTATAAGCGCGCGAAGGAGGAAGTTTATTTATGTAACTATACGCGCGAGTCTGAACGAGCGATTTATTTAATATTCATATATCGTCCGCCGGAGTAACGTGCCGCCTAGCGTTTTCCCGCCGGATTGATATACATTTGATTAAAAAATAGTTTAGTCTCGATTCGAGAAACGAAGCACCGAGAGAGAGACACCCGATACCTGTGCGAGTGTGCCGCGAGCCGAAATCTTCCAAGTGTCAATGACCAGGAATCGAGAGAGGCTCGAAAAGACCGGTCGGGGGGCCCCCGAACCTGTCCATTAATAAATTTCCCCTCTAAGCACGACAATAACTCAAAAAGCTGCTGCCGCGCGGCGCAGTCGTCCGAGAAGAAAGCGAGAACGAATCGCCGGAAAAACCTCGAGCGAAAGTCGCAAAAAGCCCCGGCTCATCGTCGCGGCTCTCGAAGAAGCAGAGAGAGAGAGAGAGAGAGAGGAGAGGAGAGGGTCTCTCTCCGCCGCGGAGACAGGAATAATTTGTCAAAGTTGTCAGGACGGCAGAGGAGAGCGGCGCGAGCGCGTCACGGGCTAATGAAGCGTCGAAAATGTAGCCGCGAAACACGTTGACGATTTATCCAGTCGGCTGCCCGGCGCGAGCGCCGCATGAGAACGCTCTTATTTCACGGGACTTTGCGCCTAACATTCCTCGCCGATTATGTAGACGTACTCGGTGCTTATGGGCATGAAACTTGTGCAACGACCGACGTGACTTTTTCCCTCGTTTTCTCCCCCTTTTTTTTTGCCGCCGCCGCCGTATATACAAATCGCTCGGCTTCAGTTTTCAGGAGGAGAGGTTAACGCTTATGCTAATGCTTGGGCGCGCATCCATCACACTTACGGGAGTAATAAAGGAAATTAATTTCTTATTTGTTAATGAACATATTCTAATTAACCTAGGGAGTGCATTTTAAAATCGCAGCCGCGACCCGTTAAGCGAGAAAAGTGCCCGGGGCGGCAGTGTGGCCCCTAATGCAATTGATTAAGGAGCCACCTCGGCTCGCGGGATCGTAATGTTTTATTGCGCGGAATTAGCAATGCAAACTATATCCCCGGCGCGTTTTCGCGTAAGAGCCGCAGGTAGTGGTTGTACGGGGGTTGTAAAAAATCGGAAGTTAAAAACATACAATTTCAGGCGTAAAACCCAGCTTAATTAATAACGTGAGAAGTATAATTAAAAATATAAAGAGGCCCCGGTGTGAATTAACGCGAGAGAGAGAGAGAGAGAGAGAGGGCGAGAGAGTACCTTATCGCATTAGTTTTGTAATTAAAATTAACAACCGGCACGCTGCCAAATTAGCCCCTAATATCCTCTCTCTCCCTCTCTCTCTCGCCTCCTCTTTCTTTTCCGCTCGCACAAAAGCTCACGGCGCGGCGGTAGTTAAAGGATGTGCCAGTGCTACCATCATCAATAAGTGTCACGGGGCCTATATGTATTCCACCTCGATACACCGGCCCATATTTACAACGTAGCGCCTTAATTATCTCACACTCTTTCAGCGAGGAGCCTCTCCTGACCGCCTCGCGTTCACACGGACGCCACACTGCAACCGCGGCTCCTTGTACAGCGTCGCTCGACTCTCGAGGGAGATCGATTCTTCGCTTTTTCTTTCTCTCTCTTCCTACTTATAAATATATAACCTACCTTCATTCGAATAGAATCGGAATCTAAACATTTTCGAATCAAGTCAAAGATTTACTCGAGCTCTCATCGTAGCGCATAATGTGGATCGAATGTTTCTATTAAAACTGCATATAACATATATATATATATACCGGCAAGGTACCCCCCACGAGTCGAAAGGTCGATCGGGCGCGCGCGCGCGCTCGAGATCCTCGAATTTATCGAGTCACTGGTCGAGAAACCGATAAGCGAAATACTCTCTCGCATTTATTCAATCGAGGCTCCCGCCGCCGTTCGACGCAATTTCGACGAAATTTATTGGATATAACATACATATCGAGAGCGCGCGCACACGAGAGTACGTAATTATATCGGCGGAGTGCGTCGAACCGCTCGGATATGTACGGCGCATAAGTGTCGCAACCGGGTTTCACCTACAAAACGCGCAGCAGGCCGCGCTCGGGCTTAGCCGCCGGGCGTTCAATGATTCCTTGGACACTTTTGACTAATTACAATGGGCGCACGGCGAGAGCCCCGCTTGACTTTTAGAGCGGAAAAGAGTGATTTCGCACTTTAACAGTTATAAATGCCGGCTAATGGGATGTAGAAAGGGATACGTCGCTGCCGGACAAGTCGTAAATAAATCTGGGCCTCGCGTAACAGGCCGACCATTATTTCAGTTCTAATAGAATATTATAATGAGATTGTTCAATGAAATATTGACGGCTGCCGCGCTCTCGTTTTCCGAGCATTTGTCGGTGAATTAATTTATGGATGAAAAGTCGAATTAAATATCTTGGCGTTGAATAATTGGAGTGAAGTTTTAATCGCGATTGCAGAACTGTAAAATTTATAGCAATTTTTAATCTTCTTTTAGAAAACAAATTGGTGCACGAATCTACATCAGAGATTCAATTGGGTGTGAGCTTTTAAAGTTAATAAAATACCTCGTTGAGTTTTAAGAGAGCACCGAATTAAAAATGTAATTCGGCTCATTAATATTTCCAGTTGGCTCGATATCTCATTCGAATTAAGTATTTTATCACTTGAAACTACGCCTGCAACAAACGATCGGCGATCCGTTTTTCAGACTTACCAAACAGGTTGTACAATACCGTCAAACGTCTCAAACTAAAACCCCCAAACGCAGCTATAAGAGCTCTCTTTTCGGCGAACGTCTCCTCGATAAAAAAGAAGCCCTCCTCTCGCCGCTTCGTCTCGCGAAAGCGTTCCATTAACACCGCGGCGCACTTCGGTCGGCCGAAAAAGCGGCGGCGGCATCGCAGCCGGTAGCCAAAGTCGCCGCGCTGAAATTCCGGAATATCGTGACCGCGGCGGGGTGTCGCCTCTTGTCGCCGAGCGGCGGGGCAATAATACTCGGCGGAGTTACGCGGCGGGACGTCGTCCGGCTACCGCTGATATTTCATTTACAGCGCGCAAAACTCGCTCGCGCATATAGGCGCGTTCGCGCCGGAATTCGAATTAATATTCGGCGCTGACGTTCGGAATTATACGGCCCGGCGGCGCTGCCTGCCTGCACGCCGCCCGCCAGGAAACAAATGAGCCGTAAGATGCGAGAGAGAGAGAGAGAGCTGGACTTTCTTCGATAGGTAGTTTATTGGGCTAAGGTATTTATGAGCAGTTGAGGTTCAAGTAGCTGGGGAACTGAAGGGGACTTACTGAATGTGACAAGTGTATATAGTTATTGGGGAAAATATATAATATTATTGAGTTATTAAAGGGCAAAGTAACTTATTTTATTTATTTAAAAAAAAATTCACACTTTGTTACCCTTTGTGTCCAGAGACAATGACACTTTTTAATCTTCGCCAATCACGTTATACGATTAAATATTTCATACACACCAGCGCCGCTTACATAATAAACCCTTTGAACGAAAAAAGCCCTCCTTCGCGATGACGGCGAAGGTGATGGAAGGCGGCCGCGAAGGAACGTGCAAAATCCGGCGGCTCGTCTTTAATCTCGGCCGCTGCTACCGGCTTTGTACTTGGCAATATGTGCTGCGTAAGGCGAGGCGGGCTTCGATCCTTCGCCGAGGCTCCTCTCTCTCCCTCCCTCTCTCTTCGCTCGGCCGATAATCATCTCGAACATGACGACGTTGTATATAAAAGGATCGAAATGAACAATTAAGGCCCGCGATCGCTCGGCAATTACCGCACGCTGAGAGTCGGAACTGCCGTTCCCGCGGAGTTCTCCGAGCCGCGAGAGCCGCGCAGATGAAATCATTTTAATTTTATGCTCCCGATGAGCGGCCCGATTATACATTTCTGCCGAGAGAGGCCTCGTACGAACTGACGCGGTTTATCGAATTTATCGCGAGGTGGAGATGCGGTGCACTTGCGGGCTGCATCGCGCCTTTGCCACCCACGAATATCGGCAGTTTTAATTAATGGAATCGTCTTTGATTATCGCGTCTTTTGTGATGACGTTAAAAATGTTGAGATCGTTTACCGACGCAGTTATTTTCTGCTGCTTGGAGAATCTTCGGTAAACGTCGTTCGGTTGTAAAATTCAATCGAATTTAGATACGCGTAAATTAGTTTTTACTTACATTCTATTAGCATGTAAGAAAAGTATTTTTTATTGTCTTAAATTACACGTTGTCAATGCCTTTTTCACGCTAATAAATTATCGAAGAAAGAAGGCGCGCATGACTAGCTTAGTCGTAAAAAGTTAGCCGTAATTATCAGGCATTACCAAGTAAAGAATGTATTATCAATTCAAGATGTGCCACGTATTACTTTTTATATTCAATTTCTCGATCGTTTATTTTCTTCAAATTTGACAGTTTCCGAAACGTATACCCGAGTACACTGATTAAGGTGCACAAAAGGAATTTCCGTCTATATTTACTCCCAAAACTGACCGGTTCCGAGCAAACTCTATATATCCCCCAAAGACAAAATCCATCTCCCTACGCAACCCGATCCGACGAGCATCACCTCTTCGGCATCCTCTCATTCACGTCGGACAATCGGCCCGGATCGAAGACGTCGGTCACGCTTTGAGGCGGCGTGTATAAACGAAGGCCGTCGCGCGTCGATCAGCCTCTTGCAGCCCAATAATAGACGTATAAACGTTTCGGGGCCCCTCTCAATTTCCCGGCGTTTGCCGCGGTACGATATCCGCGAAAGCGGTTCACCTGCCTCGAGTCCATTGTTCGCGAGATAATTTGGTCAAAGTAACTAATTGTCGGCGGCTGCGACTGCGGCGGCGGCGGCGGCGGCTCCCTTTGTCGTAATTAATAGTCCTTCAGACCGCTCGCTCCTTCTAAATAATTCCCCATCCATCTTCCGCAGCGAGCGAGCTTTGATTCTTTCCTCTCCCCCGGCTCTCTCTCTCTCTTCCTCCTCCTCCTCCGCAGCTCCTCTTCTTCTTCTCCGATGGATATTCATCTCTCGTGGTGAGCGGCGAGGCCGCCATTCAATCTCTCATCGATCCGCGAGCAGGCTTGAAGGATCCGGGTCTATATTACGTAAAGGTCTTGACCGAATAAAGAGGAGATGAAATTATATGTATTTTGAGGGACGCCATTGTCGGGGCTTCGAACCCCGTTAATTCGGTCGTTAATCTCTTCGGGGGCCCCCTCTTTTATTTCGCCTTTTGTGCACCTTGTCGATTTGTTAATGAGTGTTTTGTGAGAGCGGATCGCGGGTGAAATGAATTATTCTTGCAGTTTTAAATGCCTAATGGCCGACGGAGCTTTACATTTTTATTATAAAACTGTAAGCTGACCTTTTGGTGGAACGATTTAATATTAGACAAAGAATACTTTCTATTACACGGCACGGTGGTAATAACTGCACTTTGCGCGTCTTACAATATTCATATTTTTATTTTGTTCTAAGTTATATAGTAAAGACAGGTATTTGTCAGGGAATTGTAATAATTTGTCAAATTGTGTCAAGGTCCGAAAAAGAGAAAGGGAAAGGCTAAATCAAGTTTTACCTGCGATATAGTTTCGGGTGCCGTACATTTATTACTTTTTACCCGATTACGAATCGCACAGATTCGTGTAATCATTTGTCTAATTTTAATTCGCATCTACGAAGCAATAATTCACAGCTTGCAATGTCCATAGTTGAATTAAATCCGCGGAGCATTGACTTTATAAAGCGCTGAAAAATGACGTTCGCCATTTTTTTCCTAAAAACGATGAAAATGCATATATTAATAATCGTTAAAACAGATTAAGAAGCACGAAAATCATCAATTAAGCAATCAACGAGCCAACGCCGCGGGCCAATAAACAACCGGCGCGCGCATAATGCAGATGTATAATAACATTAATCCGCGGCGCCTCGAGACACCGAGCGAACGGACTAATCCGCGGATGAAATTACAGCGCTCATCAATATAATTACTCGCGTCGACAAAAGCAGCCCGATAAAACAGGCCGCGGCTCTCCCCGCGCGCCGCTCGTAAACCATCAATAAGCCCCGCTCGCGAACTTAAATATTTTCCGCGCCGCGAGATTGCAGTCCATAACTCGGTGCTCGCATCCGCTATTTAGCAAGTTGTCGCCGGCCGCGCGCTGTTTATATATACGTATATACGTCGCAGGCTACCGTGCACGCAGCGAGAGCGCCCGCGCGCAGTCGCGCATCGCTGCGTGCCCCTCGTCGCCGTTTCTTTCATTCGCGTGTTTTAATGGCGGGGTATCGGGAGAGACGCGCGCGAGTCTGTATACCGTTAGAGCGGTTGCTCGTGTTTGAGCTCGTAAATTGCCGTTAATGGCCAATCTATATATCGACGGGAGAGGAGAGCAGCGCCGCGTTCAATGCGGGCAGAGCGGCGCAAAAATTCGAGTAATCGCTGACGCGCGAGAGAGGAGACTTTTGTTTTTATGAGTAAAGCGTGTAATGAGCGCGGAGACGCGCTTCTTTTTTCCTGGATTTCCGTGTTCGGAGATATATACGCATTCGCTGCTAATAACTCGACGTTTTTTCGATATTAATTATATCAATTGCGCATGTAGTATAAGCATTTTCTTTTGAGATTATACCAGTTATATTTGCATTTTACATAAATTGAGGAGAATTTTTTTTCACATCCCAAAGTGCTCGTTTTACGTGTGAATTAATTTCTCGCTTTAGACACCAAAAATCTTTAATTCATTCGAATGGTTATAAATAACCGCTATCCTTTCCGAGAATTAGCTCCAAATTTTAAACGACTATTATTACAAAGTATAAACGCGTAATTTAATGCACACCCGCTCATAATAGATTTCTAGATGCTATCGTACGATTTAATTAAGTGTGTGTATGCCCGCAAACTGAAACATCAGCCCCCCTCCCCCCATCCGAAAGCCCGAAAAAGCCCGAGAAATTAAATGCAAAAGCGTCCCAGCAATCATCGTATATGCCGACGCGGCTGTCCCCGTAATAAGCCCATCCCCCTTAGCCGCTAATAGTCCTTGCGACGTCGAGCCGCGCATCGCGGCTAATTAATTACGGCCATCGCGATAAGCCGCGCGCGGACTGTTTAGCCAACAGTTATACATATATCGCGCTCTTCGGCTTATTCGGTATATATAACCTCGTTATACACTTTTCGGGAGGAGGGCAGCTCCTGCACACATGTCCCGGTCCCGACTTCCGCAGCGAAATTTAAATATCCCCTAATTAGCGCCCGCGATGGAAGCTCCCGAGATCCCTATCGATACGAACGATACGTCCCGGCGCAATTTCGAGAGAAACGTTTACGCCGACCGAGCTTGTACACGACGCGCGCAGCGAGAGGAGAGAGAGCACATGGCACCTTTTCGCACGGCCCAATGCCCGAGAGGTAGATTATCTGCCCGGGCCCCGGCTGCAGTTTTCGCCGGGGAGGAGAGAGAGAGAGAGAGAGAGAGAATTTTTGAAGGTCGTCGAGTTTTTGACTATGGCCGTTTGCTAAGCTTCTTTTTATCGGATGTAATGGGTGTGACACTGTTATTTCGTAATTAATCTTTCGAGTTCAAAGGAGGCTCCGAATGGAGGGGAAAAAAAATCGTGTGCTTATAATAAAAAAAGTTTCTTTTCATGTCTTAATTGCTCGGAGGTTGCGAGAGAGCGACTGCGATTGAGTGGCACGCAATTCTTTTCTTTACGGAGAGATAAATGATGCGGGTAATCGGGAATTAATATACACTTTAACTTTAACACATCTTTCTTGCCGTAAAAAAAAAATTTTGAATCAGCCGAATATTATTATTATTCGAGTTTTATTTAGAACCGACACGAATGTTCCAATTGATAGATCATTTTTTTCGATCGAATAATGCAATCGAAGCGTGATCTACAGTATCGAATAGAAGCTTTTAACTTTTGAATTACGCATCTGCTGCACGATACATATTACCCGTCCCCCAGTTAGCAGTTAGCTAAAGTCACCTATACTTAAAAAAAAAAAAAAAAAAAAAAATCCACTGTCGCAGCCAGAAGTGAAATAAATAAAATCTCGCGGACCCTCATATCTAAAATCTGATCGTCGACCGCAGCGCTCGATCCCCATTCTTTCACCCCGAGTAACGTACATATAAAATACTCCTCTCGACTCTCTCTCGAGCGCCTAATAACCGCGTGCTCGCTAATCGGCCGGGACACCTATGGCGGAGAGAGAGAGAGAGAGAGAGAGAGATTTGTCGCGTGACGCTGCTCTCGGCCCGGCTGATTTGTCGTCGGCGACCGGCCCCCGCGCGCTCCCCGCGACAAATCTCTCCCCGCCGCCGATATCCGACGGGCCGATAATCGCCCGTATAGCCCATCGATTACGCCGCGAGAGTGCATATATAGGCTCGTTGAAGCCCGGCCGCGCGCATGCAAATATAACAGCCGATCTTGCGCAAGGAGCGGCTCGCGTGACGAAACGACGACGCTTTTTTCGCCCCGGAGATAAGCGCCGTAATTTATGGCGCTTTTCGCCGAGCTCGTTACTCATAAGCGCCCGTTTCTTTTTTTTTTTGGGAGGAGAGACGCGTGGAAAGTGATTTGCCGCCGCCGCCCGAGGTAAATAATTAGGCGAACGCTTTTGCGACGGGCCGATCGGGCGAGCGGCCCGCGATGCGCTTGGCTAATTGATCGGGGGATGAGATATAATTCAATCTTTCGCAGGAGTCGTTTGTCGCTTCGGGACGGAGATTTGTCGGGAGCTCGGGGTAACACGCCTTAATCTTTCCCGGTGAATCTCGGTGGCAAAAGTGCGAGAGGAGGAAAAAGGGACCGCTACCGTGCGTGCATTCCTCTTTAGGTGGCGGAATTCGTATTATAACGTTGGACTGGTTCCTTCCTCGCGAAAGAGGCGAGAGGCGAAAATTATTTCGTTCGATAGCCGCCCGCTGTAAATTAAGACTCTCCTTTTGCGCGCAAAAACGAAGGGGCACGATAAATAAAGGTTTATTAATTTGCACATCCGAACTACTTAATTAATAGCGTTTCAAGAGATACCCGTTTCTTCGCACACGAATCTTAATTACGAATTTCCACAGCTCGAAATTCATAAATAAAAATATCGTGCAGCATTTATATTTCTCTGTTTCTCTCTTTCCCCTGGCAAAAAGAATATAAAGCGAGGAGGCCAGAAACGAATGCGCGCGCACTTATGCCGCGCGCCGACGATAAGATCGGCGAAATTATGCGTTTTGTCTATAAAGGCGAGAGCGCTTAAGTCCGTATATTTCAAAAGTGCAAATTTCAGTCGAACGATATAACAAGTATCATTTGTAAAGATAAGCGGCCCCGCGGCGCTCTCGGGTCGAATTGCGCCTCGCCTCGAGTGAGTACATCACACCTGCGCGCGAGCGCGCGCATCGACTACTGCGCCTAATTAGCGCCGAATTTCGAGGCCCCGACGGCACGTAATTGAGTGAGAGAAATCCGCGGAAGCCGCCGGGCTGAGGATAAGCAGCCGGCGAGGAATCGTAAATAAGGAGCGGATTCGAAAGGTGGCCCCTCTCGATTCCCTTTATCTCGACACAATGCTTCCCCTCCGGAGGTGTTCGGACGCGGGAAGAAACTTTTCCCAATTATCGATCTCTCGATTCTCGTGTCGCTGCAAACGCGCGCGCGCGCGCTTACACGCTCGCGTATCTCTTTAATCCGCTCGTGTATATATACCTGTTTTTGTCGAGCGGCGATATATTATCGACGTTATTTATGGTGGGAATGAATAAATTATATTCGGTATATATACTTGTTCTCTAAATTAATGAAGTAAAACTATACGCTATTAAAATATTGCAAACTCTCATAAAATGGTATAAAATTCTTCAGATAACGCCAGTCGAGACAATAAAGGGCAGGCAGTTTATACTTGTTAAATCTGCCGAGAAAAGGAAAGGAGGAGATTAGCAAGTACGTCGAAGAGCATCTTATCACCAAAGGGATATAACACGCACGCTTCTCACAATTAGTCTCAAGTGCACACAGGCACTCAATAAAGCAGGTAACTCCAGACGCGAGTGTAAGTGCTCGGGAGAGGGGGGTGGGGGGAGGGAGGACTGACGCGTTTAATGCTCGTATCGGAGGCGCTCCGCGCTCACGCAACGGAAGTGAGAGCAATTAACGATATAAGTGGTCCGCTGGTCTCGAGGAGCCGAGATAGCATCGCCGACACTCGGACTCCGCCGCCGTCGCGGCGCGGCGCGGTGTGCGTGATGCGCGCTCTCCGTGTGTGTGTGTGTGCGAGCGCGCGCCGCTGCTTCTCCTCGTTCGCCGCGCGGCCGCGCGGTCGGACGATGGGGAGGAGATACGGAGGTGCAGCAGGTGCCTTTTGGACACATTATACGCTCTTACTTCACTCTCTCTCTCTCTCCCCGAGCGTCTCTTTCTCTTTCGCGCGCTCTCCTTTTCCTCGTTCGCGCGGCCTCTCGGGCTTTTTGCGAAGGTGCGCGGGGTCGAAATTTTCGGAAAGGGGGGAAATGGGGAGGAAGACGGGAGGCTTTATGGGACGGGGCGCGTAGCTCGACGGGGTGAGAATTCAAATTGGGGCTACGGTTTTTATGTCGGGTGTATGGTAATTTTGTACGTGAAATTTTCGTTTTTCGAACTGAATTATATTAATATTTAATTTTACGTAAACTGCAGTCGTTAAGTAAAATTTAATAACAATTTAACTTTAATCAAAACTTTATCATTAAAATCGAGCCTTCAGTAAATCGCGATTTAATCTCGCCCGCGCAAAAATTTCTCAAGCCCATCACATTCGCCAGTTTTCGACTTTCCGGCAAAAGTTTTTATTTCCTCTCTTCCGAGTAAAAGTAATTCGCCCGTTCCTCCCGACGGCTTTTGTGTCACTCCCGCCGCGGGGCCCCGTCTCGTATAAGCATCGGACGCAGTTCCTGCTCCTCTTTACCGCAGGGCGCTGATTGACAGATGTTCCGTTGCACGCGCGCGGGGAGATTTCGACGGCGGCTCGGAGGTATATATAACGGGAGGAGGGAAGAGAGAGGCGCGCACTGCACACGCAGGTGCACGAAATTAAATGCCCGGGCTTCTATTTAGTTTAAATGGATTTATGAATTCCCGCCAGCCGCGAATCGCAACGGTACCTCTGCACCGACGGTGCGGTGAATGCATCGTGGGTCGGTCTGTCTGTCTGTCTGTCGGAATTAATTTTTTTTTTTCGATTCCACGCTGTATCGATGTTATCGTTGATCTTGTAAGGATAAAGGTGAAATATCTTATTTTGCCCGAGTTACTTATTCAATTTCAAGTGACGGCGAGGCATAAATTTTTTCTTGATGGAAATGCTGAAAATTCTTGGAATCTCGAAATACACACAATAATTAGGCCATAGTAATTTAAAATTTATTGGATATACGTTAATTAATTTCACAGTCTTTATCTGAGGTAACTGTACATAAAACGATTCTCTCTAATGAAAAATTTGCAAAAGCGAAGAGCGACTAAAGAACAAAGCATCTAATTATCCGGCAATTTAAGGCTCAAAACGTAATCCCAAAGCCAGTTTCGAAAAGCGCGTCTTAGCGGGCGCAAGCAGAAGAAGAACCCTCGACCGCAAGCCAAGACTAAGGTGACACACTCGCCGCTAACGACGCGGCCCGAGAAATCCGCGGCGAAACAGGATGCGGGGGCAGAGAGATCCCCCGATGGAGTGGCAGGCCGTTGGCTCTCTCTCTCTCTCTCTCTCTCCGCTTTTGTCATTATACGGCTCGCTCGCTTCAGGATGCAGAAGCCCGGCAAAAGCTCGATTTGACCGGCGTCGAGGGTTAACCACATCCTCTCTCTCTCTCTCTCTCTCAAGCTCTGCCGGCTGCTCTCCGTTTCGCAAACGTTGTTGCGATCCTCTTCGATTCCCAGACGGGTTGAATGCACGCCGCTCTGCTCCGTGTCCGCTGCCGAATCGCATTTTTTTTTTTTTTTTTACGATCTTTCACTTTTCGAAGAGCGGTGATTACGTGATTATTCGTGAATTTGGTCGGCGAAGTCACGTCGTCGGGTTTCTGCTTGATTTATGATGCATTTTAATTGTCGGTAAATTTACTGAATGCATTTTGCGTAGCACTGAGTTCATACGTAATTATTACGTCTCTATATAAATTACGTTTCAATATAAATATAATTATATCTTGAATTTTATCAATCAAAAATCTAGTTCTACCAAATAACCTTCCAAATTGGAACGAGGTGCAGCAATAAAAAAAAAAAAATTAGAAAAAACATTACGACAAAGCGCAATTATCGAAAAAATCAGCTTGACAATTGAACAGCGGCCATTACATATTCCTTGCAGCCTGGCAGTAGTTTTGCGTTCACGGTCGGCTGGAGCTGTGTTCCGGGAAAAATCGTTACAGCCGTCAGAGTCGCGGCAGAGATCTGCTCGCCGCGGCGCGCACACACCGCTAATGGAGGCCCCAAATTAATACGTCGTAATTGGGGGGGCCCCGTCCGCCGGGGCTGCCCGTTTTACCCTAATAGGAATAAAATAAGCCCTCTTCCTCCGCGGGGCCGGTAATTGCGCGCGGCGGACTTAGCCGGCTTCGGGAGAGGACGGAAATGAGCAAATACGATTAAGCCTTAACTTGCCTGTCACGCTTCGCATTCACGATCCGAGAGCGCGGAGCTCTTTCGCGCGTGCATGCGCCGGAGTAAGTACCTAAGTACGCGCGCTCCTTACGGTTTATTTTTGCCGTTTTGTCGAATATCTTACTGCCGCCGCGGCGAGAGAGCTCTCTTCGGGCTCCGCCGGGGCTAATCGCCGCGCGAACGTGAGAACTAGGAAATTCGAGGCTTTCCGAATGACTCTCGAGTTTGCGAGCGGCGTATCTTTTCGAACTTATCGGCGAGGCAAAAATCTACGGCGGATTTGAAGCGAGGCTTTAATTTCTCGTTGCTCGGGATCGTTTGAGAGTTAGCTCGAACGTACAGGGAGAATAAGAAAGCTAATGTACACAGAAATTTGGCCTCGCGCGCGCGGCGAGTGATTTGCGCGTTCAGGCCCCGGCGCGCGAACGCCTCAAAGGGCTCTCGCTCGCGGCAGTTGCCGCTGTCATGCAGCTAATCTCGCGCGCGCGCGCGACGAGCAGTCGGCGAGATAAAAGAGCGATAAACGCGGCGCGAGGCAGCGGAATTAAGTTTTCACTCTCTCCGGCCTTTTCGTCTTCTTTCGGCGACGGGGCAATGCACGTTCGCGAAGGCGTCTCTCGTGTCCACGAAATTATTAATGCGGCCCGATATGCGAGCGCGGTTTTTGTATATTAAAAACCGGCATTGATGCGATAACTTCTCTCGGGGGAAGGGGCAGCCTTTTTTTCGGAGTGTCGTTTTACGTAATGATGTAATTAACGGTGTTCCAGAGTTAGGTAATGAGGCGCGATTACGATTGTAATGAGGAGTTTTTACGAGGATACTATATTGCTCGCAGCCTGCTTCGGCTCTGATGATTTAATCTTGGATGTGTGGTGTCTTGAAAACTTTTTAATTAAATTAAAATGCTCTTCGGTAAGGCGGCAGCTTCTTTACAGGCTCAAGTGTGTCAATTAAGTAAAAACTTTCTTCACTGATATCTGAAAATTTTAAAATTACCATATAAAAAGCCGTACGAATTAATGACTAAATAAATGTAACTTTCATATTTATTGCTAATTTCACCAATAAGTATTTAAGCCTATTTTATAAGATTATTATTTATCATGTTATTAACCTTGAATAACACAAATTTATGTGCAAACTTATTCATCAAGCATTAGAAAAGGAATAAAGATTAGGATATACAGGAGCAGGTATTTAGTCATCGATACATAAATAACAAAACTGGCCATGTAAATTCAGTATAATATATTTTCCATATATCTTTTGCTATACAGACATTATGTTACAAAGCATGATTTACTATAATATTTCTTGCTGCTTGGGGACTTATAACGTTTAGTATCGAACCGGCTCGTAGGAAAGGTGGAACCGACCGACCGATCGATCGAGAGCGACGCGCGGTGCACTCGGCGCTGTCCGACGCTCTTCCGCGCTTGCGCAGAAGCGCGATCGATCGATCGATCATTCCCACCGATCGAGGAAAAACGCGCATCGAAAAAAACGCCGGCCTTTATCTGTGTTTTCGCATGTCGCATGCATATAATTAACGCATCTTTCTCTCTCTCTCTCTCTTTCACTCGTTTGTCGCACTCACACACTCGCACTCGACGCGCTCCGATAAAATCTATAAGTAATTTTTATACATTCATAATACTGGTACTCCCACCTATCGAACGCCTCCCTCTCGCTCCTGGAAAACGCGCGGCTCTGGATTGTCGACGGAACGTCTGTGTGTGCCGCGAAGTGCGGAGCGAGATTGTCTCGCTAATTTGTCTCGTTAAAGCGTCCGAGCGCTTTTCAAGCTCCGGACTTTTGGGTTCAGGAGGATCGTAGCTACGTCTGACAGCTAGGATTTCGTTTTACTTGTTTTTTTTTTTTTTAACAATTCAAGTCTCTCTCGTCGTCCCTTCGCTGCTCTAGAAAAACGTCCGACCAATTTTTTTTTTTGTTTTCCCCTCGATTACATCAGGCTACAACGACGAAATATATCGTAATCCCTAATTGCTTTCCGTCGATAAGGTACGAACTCAAGCGGGGCCTCTACGATACTCGGATTCACTGCTTAATATCTACGCGTTACTCTGTGTACAAACTTAAAACTCATCACTACTAAAGTATCGGAGTCCACAAGCGCCGTCTTTTTAAAACCTTCGCACGTCGTCTTTTTTTTTCTTATTATACAGAGTGAAAACAAAAAGAAGACCGTTTATTTACATATATAGTTCTGGATCGAGCGTCCTTCCCGCGAGGAGGACTCGAATATCGAGCGGCGATTGCACTGGATCAGAACCTCTCTGGATCCTCTCTACTTTTACCGATTAGCCAAGTGAATGTATAATTACACGGAACAGCTTCCACGTGCGTCCTTCTCTCGCGAATAAATAAAAAAAAAAAATGACATAAGTTAGACATGTACAACGCATACAGGGTATACACGGAGAATACAAAAGGAAAGTGTCGAAGCTCCGCGGCGGAAGGGGAGGGGAGGGGGAAGAAAAGGAAGATTCATATGTACAAGAACGAAGAGCCGAGCTGGCGCGGGGGGGTATTTAATGCCCGAAAGGTCGTTTAGCTAATCGAGATCTTTGGCTCTTTGAGCGGCCAAGGAGAGAAGCAACGGAACCTCGAAATCAAAGCCCGCGAGAAGCCCTTCCGGCCGTTCCGTTCGGTTCGTCGGGACAATTGTGAAGTTGGTTAACCGCAGGGCGCATCCTGGCGGTGGCCCCCTCTTCCTTCCGGGCCTTTGGCACCGCCGCCGCCGCTTAGACGTCGTGTATGCTCTCGTCGTCGCTGTCGGGCTTGCAGAGGCTCGTCGGCGAGTCGGGCGGCGGCGTCCGCTCGGGGCTCTTGCCTCCGCGCTCCGGCTGCTGATCCCGCTTCTCCATGACTGCCTCGGCGGCGGCCTGCGGGCTCTCGTGGCTGTAGTAGCCGCTGCCGGCGCTGCTGATCGTGTTGAGGGACGAGCTGGCGGACAGGCTGCCGAGCGGCGTGCTCGGACCGGCGAGCATCATCGGCGGGTAGAGCCGGTAGGGCATCGGCTTCTGGAGGGTGACGGCGGCGCTCGCCGCCTGCCGGTAGAGGAGCTCGTTCTGGGCCTGGTGGGCGACGGCCGCGGCGCCCGGGTACGGCCAGTACGGCCCGGCCGACGGGTGATTCGGCACCGCCGCCGCCGAGTACAGTCTGTGGAAGGCGGCGAAGTTACCTGCCTCCGCCATTATTTCGTAGCCGACGATCGTCTGACGCTTCCATTTCGTTCTGTAATCAGAAAAGATAATGAGGACGTTAATAAGGCTTATTCGTGTATATAAACTGCGAGTAAACATCGGTTACGAAAAGTTCGTATTTTTTTTTTTTTATTATCGAGCAACAAAATCGTTCGGGCGCTGGGGGTGTGTTTTGTAGCCATAAAATAATTCAATAAGCCGCCGGCCGATGCTTATCTTCGTCTACAATTTATGAGAATTCGGCACGATCACCATGAGTATGATTCCCCTCCTTTCCGCATCTGCGCACCATGGTATCTCGGAAATCTTCCCCTTCCGCCCGGAACGGACAAGCAGTTGAGACGTATTATACTAGTTGAAAAAAAGGTGTCGCGATCGCGGTGAAAAAAAATGCAAATTCCCGTTCCAAATTTAGCTAATGTCGTTCGATACGAAAACCGGGTATAAAAATCAATCCTCTCGCGAGGTAAATCAGCGAGGAGCGCCGAGCGAATGGCCGTCCTTGGTCTCTCTCTCTCTCTCTCTCTCTCTCTCTCTCTCCTCCCCCACCCGCGGCTCGTGCACTTGAGTCTCTAGTCGCCGCCTCTCCCCGTCGATACGGCTTTCATGTTTGCTCGCGCAACAACGCGTGTAAGTCGATACTCGAGAGATAACGGGCAAATCGCGGCTCGAGTCGAGCGTTTATTACACTAGAATTTGCAACTGCAGGACAGAGAGTGGGAGAGAGAGAGAGAGAGAAAGAGTGAGAGAGCCGGAGCGGCAGCGTTTTTAGCATAACAATTCGCGGCCAGAAATACATCGTCGTATGTAAATCGGCGCCGATCTGGGACAATTACTAAAACGGAGTGGCGTGCCGCCAAGTGGTTATAACGCTGGCCACACCGCAGTGCCGGCCCTTATTATACTAACAAATAGCCCGTGGAGGCTCAGCGGCCTAATCATCGCGTATCATGCACGGAATATAAGCCCCCTCCGCCCTCCACTCCCCCCGACGGGGTTGCGGCAGCGGCAGCGGCTTCCCTGAATAATGCCGGGGAAAATTGCAAGCGAGGCCGAAGGTGTGAGTTACGCTGATTTTTCGAGCCGATAGCGGCGAGCGGAGCTTAGGGAGAGAGAAAGCGGCAAACGATCCTCTTCCTTTCGACGCGGCCGCATCGCACCGACGCCCTTTCTCGACTCAATCGACGATGGACGAGGCCCCGGGCGATTCTTATCGTTCCCGAGTACTTCTCGCTCTTGCTTCGCGATGCTCTTTGGCGCAATACGAAAAAGAGCAAGGAGGAAAACCAGCCGAATTCGGAAGACGGGAGACGCCGAGCGCTTTCGGCGACGGCGGGGAAGCAATGATTATCCACGCTCTTATAGTCACGAAAGCCACGGGGATCGTTTTTTTTCTTTTTTTTTTTTTTGTTCCCCAAGACCGGATGTGCAGAGAGAGAGCGCTCGCGCGTGCACCGGCACATCAACTTCCACAAAAGCCCCGACTCGATTCAATTTCCAATGACAAAGCTCATCGCGCTCAAGCGATCCATCAACGTAATTAATAACCCCGACGAGCTCTCTGCTCTCTCTCTCTCCGACGCCTAAAATTAACCGACGAAAAAGCGCCCCGGAAAATTTACTTTTAATCACATAGCGCGCCCGACGCTGATTACAACCTTCGCCACTTACGCAAATATATATACGCGTGCGTCGCGCGCGGAGGAGAATTTTTTGACTAATGATCGGAGCGGCCAACGGAAAAGTCGGACCGATTAATAAATTAGTCGGACACCCTCCTCAAGGTGGAGGCCGCACAATCGCTCGGGCAATAAAACGCGCTTGCGCGCGAATTAAATCCCGGCAAATTTGGGCCGGGGCTCGGCGTGCCTTTTGTACGGCGCCTGCGTCGGCCTGCCGGCGGTACAAAAATCGTTCATGAATTTTAAACAGGCCCCGCTCGTCGGAATCATTTCTCATTTTTCGGCCGACATTTAACGTCGGCGGCGCGCGCTGAATAAAAGCCGCGGATGGCGTACAACACGTATTGTGCGATGCCGAAGAGAGCCGCGCGCGGCTCGAAGAGCGCGATTATGTGATGAGTAATGCTTTTTAATACCCCCCCCCCTCCCTTTTGCGCCGGAGAGCGTGACAGTCGAGAGTCGAGTGCAACCACTCCAAAACACCCTTAATTGCCGTGTTCGCCCTTTTGTGCCCGGGAGGAAGCCCGCATTGATTTATGGCAGCCGGGCATTGTAAGGGTTGCGCAGGATGAATAAAAAAGAGAGAGAGAGAGAGCCCCGGAGGATGAATAAGACGCCGGTAATGCAAGACCTGGAAGAAACTTTTCTCCGGGCTCCGGGTGAAAGGTAATGGAAAATGAAAATCACTCGCTCCGAGCGTTGCGCCGCGGCGCATGAGAATTTTTAGCGGAGCGCTTTTGCCGGTAATGACGCCGAGAGGATCTTAATCGAGATAATTATGCACTGGGAGATTCGTAAGTGCGCAGTTAGGCTTTGGCTTAATAAAAACGGCGAAATTACGTTATATATCGGGCTCGAATGTTTACGAAGACTATTTTTAATTCCCTTTCAAAACTTTCTGCGTTAGCTTTCTCGAACTTTTCTGTTCGAGCACCTGAATTGGTATACAGCTTATACATATATAATCCAATCGCAAAACATCCTCTTATCGTCGAGCAAACACACACGGAGAGAGTCTCATCAAACATTCATGCAAGAAAACAGCTCAGCCATTTACTTGATCGTCTGTTTGGCAGGGGGCACGGAAAATCCAAAGGGTAGAAGAAACGCACAGGGGTCGAACGACCATAACTTTCCTTCGCTCTCTCTCTCTCTCTCTCTCGCCGATGATCGATCTCGCTTGTTTTTCTGCCCCTCTCCGCGCTTACAAAACGACCTGTCGCCCCCTTGCCTTCGGCTGTATACACGTATACCCCTTCCGCTCATTTTCCGCGTTTCGTGCGCATGAATTTTTCAGTAACGACTTCGTCCCGTTCATCATTGGCCAATGAATTCTTTAATCGGTGCAAATGCGTCCGATTGGATATCGTAAATGGAGAGTGCACGAGGCCAGTGGGGGGGGGGGGACTGTTTGTTCGGCGCTCGTTTTTGTTGCACTTCCAGGTTGATTAATTGGAAAATCAATTTTTATTAAGCGCCGAGTGTAATTTTAATGCCGCGTTTTCAACGTTGATTAAAGCTTGACGGGGAGCGGAATTTTCAGACGCCTTTTTTCGCCTCCATTTCTCATCGCCGCGCGACAGTTTTTTGATTAGTGTTTGGGAAATCATTTGTATTCACGAGCGTCTAATTGCAGTTTCATTCCGTTTTAATGAACGAAAATGGTTCTTTCAATTCGTGAAAAGGAATTATTTACACACCCATTTTCAAAACTCTATTAAGGCGAACAAAATTTATACCATAAATATGTATATATATATACTCGTCGCAACTTCATTACCCAGACTAAAACCAATGGACGGCCGCAAGAAAAGCCGAGAAAAAGCAGAAAGCCATCGAGAAAACGGTCAGCTTAAGAGACAGTTGATTTAACGACATTACCAACCGCACCGATAAAAATCTACCTAATTACCGGCGCTCCGCCCGAGGAGACAAAACTCCGCCGAGCGGCTAAACCGACCGCAAGGGGATCCATCATCCGACCGCCGCCAATTTAGACCCCGCACACCTCCGCCCCCTTCCAGAAGTTTGCCGCCGAAAACTGCCTATTAGCCTCGGCACCTGACGCAAAAGAGGAAAACCCGAGACCGCCGCTTTTTCATCTTCCCGCGGCGGCGGCTGAAAAATTGAATATACGCTCGCGCAGGCGCTTTAATGCGTTTATAATGGCGAGAGAGAGAGAGGGCCCTAATACGAGCGCGACAATCGCGTAACGGGCGACATATTTCTCGAATTATTACGCGGCCGGCTGCGCACGACGCCGAGCGAGGGCTTCTAATGTTTGCGTGTATGCTCATATGGGAAAATCGGCTTTGTGTAACGTTCGAGAGCAGTATTTTTTTTTTCTTTCTAGGGTACGTTGCGACGTGCTCGAGGATCGTTTGGGAATTATCTGCTCTGGTAGTTGGCTCGACTGCAAATAAGAGTTTATGAGGAAAAAGTATTTGGCAAGCGAATTGACGAAATTTTCCTCTGCATCGGTATTATTTAAAAATAAAATTGATCGGGATACTCATGCATGCCGACTATCTTACAAACTATAATTTATCATCTATAAATAGAAACAATTTCCGTTCGATAACAAACTAATCCAAAGCCGACTATTTTTCCAGGCAATCGTTATACTTTACAAGCCTAACACGCGAAAAGCCCTCACTATTTCCTCCGTAGATTCCGCAAAAAAAAAAAAAAAAAAAAAAATGATTCCGCCGCGGCATTAAAAATAAACCAGAGCCCGGCCGTCGTCTCTCTATTGTCGAAAGCTCGCGACAAAGGAACGGCTCTACAAGCGATAAAGCAATCATCGAAAGCCCGCGCTCGCGTGACGCGCCATTAGGCGCATATGCACCGCCGCGCGCGCGCGTGAATAATAAGCGAAAGAAGGCACAAAATAAGGTATACAACAATCGGCCCCCGAGAGTCGCACGCGCTCTTATCCGCCGAGTATCTGCGCGTGCGGGCGGGACTGTCGTTATTCCGCGCGCACTCCCACTCGTTATCGTATACGTGCCCTCCCAATTAGCCTGGTTCGGCCTCGCGAAATTCGCCGAGGCGGCCGACCTCGAATCCAAGCAGCGCGCCTGCATTATACGCGAGCGTAATATGCAGACGAAAATTGCGGATGAGCGGTGCTTCTACGCGGTGACGCGATTTCCTCTTGCGCTGGATTTTTCGGGCTCTCTTGCAGGTGGAGAGTCTTGGGTAAAGAGTTTTAATAAAGTATAAGACTTGATTGGAGACGGTTCGGTTGGCGAAATTCTTGAAAGTATAATAACGCTACGGGCGTAATGTCTCTCTCTTCAAGAGGGAAAGAAGAGCCCGCGAATAAACCAGCATTATTAAGAAATCCAAGCGATTTATTAGGCTCTCGGCGAGGCAATTCTTTTGTCCCCGCGGAGAAGCCACATCACTCGCGATTGCGCGGCCAACGTCTTCCGACAAGCTAAACGCCTCGGCGCGCTTCCCGATCTCGCAAATTCGCGTCGCTAATCGAGCCGTTCCCGCTCCGAGGCAGCAGCTGCGGAGCTAGCTGTAAAAAGCCCGTCTCTCTCTCGGGGGTTGACGATATTTCGCGCGCTCTCTCTCTCGGCCCGTTATGATGCAGTTATGAGCCGTGCCGGCAATAGCGTGGGAAGCCAGAAGCACCTTCTTCCGCCGTGCGGGCGCGCGTGCATTCTCACGGTTATAATGTCGCGGGAGAGAAAGAGAGAGAGAGAAAGAGACGCTCTCCGGCGTTTTTGCCAATCGGACGCGATTTATCGAGTTTTTCAGGGGCCTCTAATCGGGCGACGTGTGCAGGAAGAGGAGCGTCATTTTCGAGTTAGGAGCCGCGACGTTTCTTGGGCTGTGAAATGAACGAGGCGCTTTTTCGTTGCTCCGGTGAAAGGGATTTTTAACGAGAGTAAGGTTTCGTTTACGTTCGAATTTTGACACTTGAATCAATATTATAGAAAACATACAGGAATTTCTGACTTTGTTATCGGCTTAAGATTCAAATAAATGCAAATGAAGAAGCGATAATCGTAATTAGTCCAACATTTAAGCCGAAATTTGCTTTGTAAATGCCCGGAGATTAAGATAGCCCGAGACACGTGAAAGTAAACAAAAAAAAAAAAAAAAGGAGCCAATTAAGAAGGCGCATAATAGAGTCATAAGCCGAAATATCCCGAAGCCCCGAAGAGCAAGCGGCCGTTAGATAAGGTTAAAACCAGAGCCCATCATCCTCGCCTAAAGGAATTCCTTAAACGAAGGGAATAAAGATTTGACGCCGGCCGCAACCCAACACCGATACGAAATCTAGTCAGCGCCTGCCCACGGAAGATCCTAATTCCATCTCTCTCTCCCGGAGAGCTCTCCGAATATATCTAGATTCCGAGAGGCGCGCACGCACTTCCGGCGCGCGGGCTCAGGTGCGTCTGCGCAGCGGCGGCGCGGAGCGCGTCGTCGCCCCCGACTGGCGCCTCTCTCTCGGCCACGAAAAATCGACCCAGTCACCACCCCGGGGACGATGGCGTGCGCTCCGTTGCGGGACGCGAGCTTGGATGCTGACCGCGGAGAGAGCTTGGGAGGGTCCGACCCGTTAAACCGTCACTAATTTTCCTTGACTGGCCTTCCTTATTGCTGTCTTTTTTTTTTCTCTCTTTGGGAATGATTCTCGGAGATATCTGCCGGCTGACTCTCGGTCGGGTTGCCCGGGCTTTATCTTGATGCTTGTAGCTTGTTTGCCGATATGCCCACTTGGTCTGGTTTCGTTTGATTTACACGTTTTTAGAGAATACTACGTACTCTTTTGCAGTGCTTATACTTCAAAGTTTTAAACGTTTTTAAAGAATTACTGTAACTAAAGTAAAAGATGTAAATTTTTATAATTATATTACTACTCTTTTGAATATAGTTGTTTAACCACCAGCCTCTAGGCTTACATCTCATTCAATTCAGTTTCCCTCGCGACACGTATAACCACTTAAAGAAAACATGAAACAAATAATTTCCATAAGACCACCGCCTAAAATCTTTATCTACGCCTCTCATTTTAACCTCGGCTCCTCGCCGAGAGTCCTCCTTCCGTCGTAGCTCTGCCCTCGTGGAAGAATCGAGTTGCCCAATTTTACGAACGTGCGGGGCCGGGCCTCCGCTTTCCCTCGGCCGGCCCCGCTTATCTGGCGCGTCCCCGGGAATGTCTTTCCAATTGTTTCCCCGAGAACTTTTGGTGTAACACGATGACGACTTATTTTACAGGCGAGGGGACAGGAGGAAATAACTATTCCTCGTCCCGAGTCGAGAGGTGTGCGCTTTGATGCATTCTTTCGGGTGTATATAATGTCGTAAATTGCGTCGGCGATTCTTATCGGCGCGCCGTCGAGCTTTTTAACCGCCGGCCATTAAAATTAAGTAATCCCTTTTTTCTTTTCCCAGAGTAAACATACACGCATGCACACACGCCGCGGAGAGAGAGAGGGGCGCTAATGCCCGCGCGGAGGAACGAGCGCGCGGGAATATATATGTTTTTGCAGGTTATAGCGAAGGCTATTTATAGTAAGTAGATTGCGCCGAATTAACATTTATAATTGCGCTTTATTGCAAGCGTTCTAATAAAAAAAACACGAGTCCTGGCTTCTTTAACGTTGAAATAATTTCATACACATAGCTTTTTTATTAATTAAACCGCGGCTCGGAGAAATTGATTGAAATTAAAAACTCGTTCGCCCCGCCGGAACAATATAATGTTTCACAACCTCGTGATTCCGAGCGCGATATATTCTCTCTCTGTCCTACATAAAACTTCCGAAAAGAAAAATTCGAGTTAATGAGAGACGGCCCGCTTAAACCCACAGCGGTCAAAATGAAAAGGGCGCCCGGGCCTTTCCCCCCCGACAAAAATCGTATCATTTCAGCCGGCCCGTCCTGTATCATTATACACCTCGTCAAGGCTCGCTCGCGCGCATAATTGACACTTTAATGACAGTTTCCATAAGCTCCACCGCGGGGCCCCGCGGCCGCCTCGGCGCGAAGACGCTTATTAGGCGGACGGAGAGAGAAATCCGGGGTCCCCGAAAAGTCGACAGTCACGCGGAGGGCTTCTAATTAGTGACGGGGCCCCGTGAAAAACAATCAATACCGGCGGCGGCGGCCCCTTTTTCTCCGGCGCCCGAAATTGGCAGCGCCTCCGTATATAAGGTCCATTACCGGCGGCTTCGCGCGCTGCGCAACGAGGCGAGGATTGTAAGCGCGCGTTGGCGCGATTGCCGAGGATCGGAACGATTTTTTTCGGCGGAGGCGAAGCCGCGACGAGAGCGACTGCTTTTGTGGAGATTTTAATGATAGGCTAGATGTAATTAGTCATTTGAATGGTTAAGCATCGATAATTCAAGAATGATTCGGATTATTGGAAATATTTTTTTTGGTTTGCTGTCAATTTGGCCTGTCAGACGGTACAGTTGAAAATTAATTATTAATTAAGGTCCACTTACGAGTCGAAATTAATTTTTCAACATTATTCAGGAGTCAATCGATGGCTCGTGGAGAGAAAATTATTTTCTGAACGCTCGGCTTATTTGCTTTATTATTGCTTTGCGGAGGCACGCTATTATTAGAAAGTTCGTTAAACTCTTAAAAGACGTCCGCAGATTACACTTTAAAAGCTTTCAATTTGAAGAAACGGGTAAAGAGGCGCGCGCGCGGCATCACTTAAAACACAATAAACATTAATTTTTGTAATTACCCAGAAGAAAAGTAAAGCAGAAAAATGTAGACACGACCCTTTATAGAAAAACGCGCGCGCGAAGTGCCCCCGAAAAGTCGACTCTAATTAGAAGTAGGCGTTATCCCCCGGGCGCGTCGGCCCTTTTTTGCCCGGACCACGACGTCATGCGGCAATTGATTGCGGCATCCTTTGGCTGCCCCCCCGACTCTCGCTTCTCCCCGGGATTTTACAGCGTCATCTCGTGGCGCCTGCGATTCGCCTCGATTTTTCTGCCGTCGGACGCGCCGGGAGAAAATTCGGCTGCCGTTTCACTTTACGGACGATTAGCGTAAACGAGCGAGGACGCCGGCTCACCTCTTAGCGCCGACGGGGCTAATTAACCGTCGCGGGGCCCTTTGTTTCATCCGAGCGGAGTCTTATTGCTTTTCGGGCCTGGGAGAGGAGCGAATCATTCTTTTAATCTATAGCTGCCTGCTGCCGACGCCGCAGCCGCCTCACCTACAGCTGTCGCTCCTTTTTTTCAGGAGCTGTACGTAATTGACTATGACTTAATAATTCGTGATAATTGCCTTGGGAAAAATTTTATTGAGAATTCCCTTTGCCGTCCTATTAGTTCGAAGAAAACGCGCGCCGAGTGATTGACACTTTCTGCGAGTTGCTCACAATGGAAAAATTAGAAAGTCAACTTATTATGGCGTCATTTGCTTAATTAATATAAACAAATGAAATCGTCGAGTTTTCATCTCGCCCACGTTTCTCAGACCGATTCCCATTCGATACATCTTTTCCGTGAGAAGACTCGCCTTTGAATAGCAGCATTCAAATGACGTTGCCTTAAATAAAAAAAAAAGAAGCGCACTTCATTAAAATGCTTTACGCGCGAATAATTAGCTAAAAAGGGCACGATTTTCTCGGTCATCAGGGCCTTAAACCCACCTCGGGGTAAAAAATTCGCATTTAGCGCAGAACGAACGAGCCTTTCGGTAAACAACGTCCGATTCTCCTCGGCACCTCTCCCTTTTTGCCTTCCACTCTCTTTCTCTCTCTCTCTCGCGCGATTAAACGGCTCGTCCCGCCGGCCCGGGCAAAAAAGCCGCGTTTAAGCACGCATAAACAAGGCCCGATTTCCATTTACGGATTCGACACGCGAGCCGGCCGCAACAAAAGCACGATGACGCCGCGACGGTAGCTCGCGCGCAAGCACTTGGCTTTTTCCGGCCCCCGAGCCTCGGGACGGACAAGACTCTGGGACTCCTTTGTCTAGGCGCAATCGATCATCCATCGGCTTTTACGGGGGAATGCCGTGGCCCTACCGCCGTGATTTTTCCTCGGGACGAGCTCTTTTTTCCACGGGGTTTTCTGCCTTTAACGAGCTGGACTTTATTGATTTTTCATTAAAATGCCTTTTTTTCACGACTGTTTAGCTTATACGCATCGAAATTATTTGAGTAAAATCAACAATCAAGTGATCGTTACCTTCGATTTTGGTACCACGTTTTGACCTGCGTGTCCGTGAGCTGCAATTTCGCCGCCAACTCCATCCTGTCCTGGACGCTGAGGTACTTCTGCCGTTCGAAGCTCTTTTCGAGAGTCTGGAGCTGGTGGTCCGTAAACGCCGTTCGTGCTTTCCTTTGCTTTTTACTTTGCGAGGAGCTCAAGGAATTCGAGGGACCCTTCGGATCGTCGTCTTTGCCGCCTGCACAGAGAAAATCAATCATTCGTCAAGGCTCTCGATTCGCCGCTTCTCTCCGCGAGTTTTCACGGCAAAATACCGCTTCGAGATATAAAACTTAAATTTATAATCCTACCGCCACTCTGTTACATTTACGCAAAATTTTACAGTCAAGATAAACTCTCGAGTCGCGCAGCATCCTCTCCCAGGCCGCGGAGAACGACGGGGGGAGAAGGAGGGAGGAAGCGATCGCGCAAGAATTTCCGCGCCTCCTCTGTTTCTCGGCTCAATCGATGTCGCTTGGCCGGCTTTTTGCGCCTCTCGCGTTCTCTCTCTCTCTCTCTCTCGGGCTCCTTTTGTTGGGTGGCGGTGCGCGCAGCCGCGATTGGCCGCCGCGCGCGATTGGATACCGTCGCTGCACCGCGCTGCCGCGCGGGAGGAGAGCAACGGAGACGGAGAGACGCGCCGCCGAATTAGCCCCCCCGCCGAGCTGTACGAGAGCGAGATGCACCCGCGAGATTCTTCCCCGACGAACGGCGATTAAGCCGAGTTGGATGATGTACTTTTTGAACGAGTCAAGTGCATGGATAAACAGTGAAATGAATGTTTTCAAAGTTAGGGATTTACGTTTTTTTAATAAAGTGGGTAATTAGAATTTATCGACAGCAGATTTTGTAAAATTTTATTAGATGTAAATTGCCCTTGTTTACAGAGTAATGAATTATGCTTTCCAATATTTTGATTAAGATTCAAGTAAAATCTTATCTTTCCATAAGGTCAAGTAAAATAAACGCAGCTGAACCCACAAGGCCAAATTCACCCCCTAAGCCCATAAATCTCGAGAGTATCTCAGCGCGCGACTCTTAAATCCGAATCCACCCACTCGACTGACGCGGAAGTCCAAGGAGCCCTAAAATCCATCCCGGCCATGAGCCTTGGAGACGCAAAGAGAGCGCCGATAAAAAGTGGCCTGCACACACACACACACACACACACAGCTCGGCGAGCTCTCGCGGGGCATCGATTGGAACGTCGGCGGTCCAGCCCTGGCGGAAGGAGTTTGCGCTTGGCGCATGTTCCCTTCGGGGGAGGGGATAGAGAGATCGAGTTAACCCGGGCGAAAGCGCGCCTCTTAGTCCGCGTTTGATCGGCCAGATTCGCTTGAACGGTCCAGGCGCCATCTTTTCCAACATGGCCGTCGCCGCCGCCGCCGCCGGCAGGCAGGCAGCGCGTTATCTGCCCCGCCAGCCACCCACTCCTACCCGCGCGCTCGGCAAACTAAATTTACTATGTGATACACTTAGAGGAGAAGTCCCGCGGAGAAGTTCTCTTTTCGAGACACTTCCAAGACGTTAGGCGGAACTTTTACCCGAGCTTTTCCAGCCCCACCCCCCCCCACCCCACCCCCCCGGCGGCTTCTCTTTTATTCGCGTTTGCTCGCTCGCCTTACATCCGTTCGAGTTTATACGGATAAAGTGCACTCTTAGCCCGCAATATTTTCCTCCCTTTGTCTCTCGCTGAAAGCCACGCAGCTTCGGGAGAGCTTCTTTCTCTTTTCCGCCCGCGGAGTTGAAGAAACTTTAAACATCGGGCCGCGGGATAACGAGCCGACGCACGTTAATTGCAGCCCTCTACCTTCCCCGGGGCTCGGCGACAGATGCGCTAAGCAGAAGCTACTTAACATTCCTAAGCGCAGCATTGTTTCTGTCGCCGCACGTGCTCGACGTCAAACGCGAATGAGCAATTATCCCCCCGCGCCTCCCCTCTCCGCGAGAGCCTCGAATTAACTCGCTCCGCTCGCTGCTCTTTTCTGGAAAAAGCGGTTTTATATATCGCAGCCCGAAAATTAGCGCAAAAAGCCGTTCAGCTACGCATCGCTCTCGTTTAGCTCGACGAGCCATATTGTTCGGCGCTCGTAATTCAGGCAGAAGGGAAAAACTACCTCGTTACCTCGTTACAAGATCCCGCGTAGCTTCGTCCCCGAGCCTGCAATTTGCCTACATTGCTTAAAATCACGCGCGTCCTTTATATTCCGCGTACACAGCCGCGTGTGTCATCGCGAAATTCTTTCAAAGTTCGCGAGGAGAGAGGACGAGGACATTAACGCCGGAGGCGCGCATACGCGCCGCCGCCGCCGCCGCCGCCGCGGCATATTCCGGCGCATCCTCTCCGCGCGTCGGCAGCTTCAATTACAGCCCCCGCGCACACACCGCCACTTGTCTCCGGATGCGCGCGGCTCGCGAAACTCTCTCGCCTAATGATAATACGCTGCGGAAAACAGAGAGAACTGCCGCCGCTGCTAAGGGGCGTGATTAACAGCGTGTTTATGGAACAATCGGTGGGCTTTTGGGGGCATTGGCCGTTCAATTTTATTTTTAACTTTGTGTTATATATAAATGTTTCGCTGATAAATGCGGATTAAAAGGCGATTAAAGAGATTGTGTAAATGAATTTTTTTCCGGTATATTATTCGAGACCGCGAACGGATATTTATCGCTTAAGAACGCAGGCCGTAACCGTAAATCAATATACAAAATGCGCGGTTATTTCAAAGTAAAATATATCGTAAGCTATTATTAAAATCGCGCGTTTTATCAGCGACACACGCGAGCATGAACGAAAGCAAGAAATAAATTCAGCGGAATCTCGCGGCAGCGGTAGCTGCAGAGCTTTTATATAAAACTTGCTGCTCTCAAAGATAACCGCACTTTTATTTATCGGCATTAACCGCAACGAGAGCTCGCGATATAATTCAAGCGTACATTACCAGAGCGCTCGGCGCTCTCTCGCCGAAGCGACACGTATAAAAACATAAATGCATTTATGTATTTATCGCGATGAATATTTATATATCAGCCCTCCGCGGAACTTGATAAAACGCTCTCTCTCTCCTCTCCCCCCACCGAGAGAGTAGCGTCGCTCCCGCGTCGTAAACCGAAAATATATATAAAAAAAGTTTGCGCCGAGAGCATTGTGCGCGATTTTATTTGCTTATTGCCTTATTCCGGGGCCGTGTCCGAGGCTCCCGGCTATACGTGCTCGCAATGCCGAAAGAGAGCCGAGGCGGCGTGAGAGGAAGGGCGCGACGCGGCAGCTTTGGGGAAATGAGGAGGGCGTGTCTTCTCTCGCGCGCGCGCGCTGATTTTATTCGTCGCGTTAAATCGCTCTTGCTGCCGCCGCCGCCGCCGCCGCCGCCAAGCCGAGAGAGGCTCCTTTTTTTCAGGCCATGAATTATTCAGGCGACGGGTGTTTGCCTTGCCGGCGATGATTCGATCATCGACGAGGAGATTTATTGAGAGATGTGCGTTGTGAGCTTCGGTGTGTGTGGGGGAGGTTACGTAAATGCGTTTTAGCCTTTGAGAATAATTAGTTTTTCAACGCGCTTATCTCGATCGACGGTGATGAATAAATTTTCGCGAAGCGTTTATGTACGAGAGCTGCCTTCTTTTTTTTCACCTACAAATTCCGAAAGTTGTTTCTCTCGTTTCGTCCGTCGATCGTTTGGAGAGCCGATTGAGTAACGATCGAATCGAAACCAGCCGAGCCAGTGTATACACGGCGAAAATTCGAGTTCCGAAAGCCCAGTTAACGACCTTGCCTCGCACAAAGGCGCGGATATTATCCTCCCCTCGCGGCGCGCGCCGGTATATCGACGCGTCGCGATGCTTTCCCTCTCGACAAACTGACTCCGGGCAACAATGCGGCGATCATTGCGCATACACGCTCTCTCTCACCGCACTTTGGCACCTCCGCTAATTTTATCGCGCGCCGCGCTGGCAGAAATTCAGCGCCCCTCTTTCGTGCGTCTCGTAGAACTTTTTTTTTTTTTTTTTAACGCCCGATGAATATTGCAAGGGGGTTCTTGTTGTATACGTATAAAGCGGCATTAACGGGCAGATGTATACATGTATACGTGTATTATTGTTATCGTCGTGATGTATTACTTATGCGCAGTCGGCAGTCGTTCTCGGCCCGCGTGCGCGCATTTAAATTGCGCTGAAAACGTGTTTTATTATACCGTATGAAGGTAATTATATAAATTTCCATTAAATTATCCCGCGCCGACTATACAACTTAATTTGCTTTTCAACAAGTATTTATATATCGCGCTGCAAAACCGCTAATGTGACGGATCCGATGTGTATTATAATATACCCTGAAAAGCCGGCAGATATTTATCTGCAATATTGAATGCTTATAAAACAATTATTATCCTATGCCGCGGCACACGTATATAAATATACATTTGATATTTGTAAAAGTATCTTTCTCTCTCTCCCGGAGCGTGAGATTTTTCTCAGAGAGACAGCAGGAAGAGATCGGTGACGAGAGCGGAAAGATCAGCCCGTCGAGAATCGGAGAAACAGTATATATATATATAACGTAAAAAGCCGCTCTCGATCACCGGTAACCTGTCAGCTCGAATTAGGCGAGCGAGGCAAGTGGCGACGCGCCATCTCTCGAATTTCACGCGGCACGCTGAATACCTCTGCCGAGAGCATCCCGCCGCGGCTTCAATTTTGCAACGCCGCAATTACACGCGCCGCGCGCTCGTTATTATCCGTTCGATATCGACGGAGGCGACGCGCGTTTAATGCCCGGCGATTAGTTTTTCTTGGGAGAGAGGATCGCTCGAGACTCCCTTTGTTCGATTAAACGGCGCTCTTTCGTAATTTTTAGCCTTCCACCGCGGAGGAGGTATGTAATTGTCTATTGGACGAGATGTGTATGATTTCGCGACGAAAGCAGCTGCCATATCCTTTGGATTTTAATCACG
This sequence comes from Ormyrus pomaceus, assembly GCA_900474385.1. Classification (NCBI taxonomy): domain Eukaryota; kingdom Metazoa; phylum Arthropoda; class Insecta; order Hymenoptera; family Ormyridae; genus Ormyrus; species Ormyrus pomaceus. The sequence goes on from UCOM01000139.1 coordinate 104,086, forward strand.
CTCCGTTGGCGAGCGCCGCTCGTTACCTGCCGGTTATATTGTTTTAAGTGTAATTACGCTTTAATTAAAAACTGACGCGCGGGAATAACGATATTTTACGTAATGAGATTATTAAACAAATTTTTTTACTGAGGAGGGGGGAATTAGCTTTTTCGCTAAACACGCCGGGCAATTTCGCCGCGGAATTGATTGCTCTAAGGGCACACGAAGCGAAATTTAAAATTGCTCTGATGTAACGATAATTGAATCCGGGATTAATTAGGCGTTTAATTAAATTTTCAAAGCCAAAGTAAATGGCGGGCTGAAAAAGCGGGAGATACGCGTAATTAATCGTCGAAAAATTTGTCGACGTTTTTTTTTATAAACGAGAAACCGATCGGCGCGCGCATTTTTAATCGCGGGCGAAAAAAACTCGCTCTCTAAATTGCGGCCATTCGTTTTAATTACCTCGCAGATTTGTCGCCGGCGTCGCTTATGCAAATTAGATCGATATATACGCCCGTGCGAACCGCAAAAGCCTCTACGTACACACACGCACACACAGAGAGAGAGAGAGACGGAGGCCGAGAATCGCTCGTCACAGTCGCGACGCAAATTGCACCCTCGAAAATCAGCGGAGTACAGCCGAGGGGGCCTAAATAATGCAGCGGGCCTCGATCGCCTTCCGCGAAGCCTAAACTCCTTCTCCTTGACTCCTGCACGGCCGCGGCGAAAGAGGCGCGCGCGCGGGGCGGAGGAGAGAGTCTCTCACGCGAAAGTCGTGTTAGCGCGCGAGGCCCGCCGGGTGGCTGTCGTCGCGTGCGCCTACAAATCGTCGCGCGCCGCCGCCGAAACCGAGAGAGAGAGAGAGAGAGAGAGAGAGAGAGAGCGCGTGGGCGCATGCGCGAGAGGGACAGAGACGGCGGAGTAGCCTCCGAAAAAGAGAGGAGCCGGACGATTAATCAGCCCGGCGCCGTCTCCTTTTTTCGCCAGTCGATTTTAAGCTGGATTCAATTTTAGACAAGGCGGTAATTCGGTTTTCGGAGTGAAAAGTTGGTTCATTAACCGGGGAGCGGTTGACGATGCGGTTATTTATGCTCGAGGTGCTGCGGCTCGCCGCGGAATTGCTTGGCTTTGAGAAATGCTGCTCATTTTTTTCCTCGAGTTTGTTTGCTTTTCGGAGAGAGTTTCTTAATTTCAAGGTCAATTGTACATAACGCAGCAGTTTAAAATGCATCCAATTAAGATTAAATTGCCATGTTTGTATCGAAATAGGACGTTCGACTTTGATTTTTCAAGTTTAAACTCGGATTTTGGATTTGCCTAATCAAATTAACGTTATCCAATTAAAAAAAAACAAGAAAAAAAAACCGAGCTATAAGCGAACAACAGACGAGTTAATCGCCTACAATCGTGCGTCAATCTAAGCCCCGCGCGCTCGAAAAAGAAATCCCATTTAACCGAAAGAAAGTCAGCCCGCCCTTACGTAAACCCTTGCTCCATTACAAGCAATAAGCGCGGAGATACACAAAAGGAACAGGCTAACTATATACGCCCGTCGTGATTCATTGCGCCGTTCGGCCGAGAGAGAGAGAGAGAGAGCGGCTGATTTGTCGCAGCACACCGCACGCGCGGCCCGCAGTCCGCGACGTATATAATCGAGAGGAGGGTGTTCTTGTATACCGCGTTGTGCGCTCGCCATTTTTAAGCTTAGGCGCCGAGGTCGAATCTGCCCGGGAAGCTAAGAGGCTCAGGCCGATATCTCGTTAAAGGGGCGTCGAAAGCCAAACGAGCGAAGCCCCACGCCGCCGCCGTCGCCGCCGCCGTCGCCATTGTGCGTATACACATCGGGCCCCGGTTATGCGTCGGCGAGGATTACCGACTTTTTCCCCCCCCCCATTGTGCGCCGTGTAATGGATTTAAATTCTGTAATGGAACAATAGGGACGAAGCCGATACGCGACGATTGCGCCTTTTTGTTTTTACGAGGTTCCCGCTTTTGCGAAATTAGCTCTTTCATTATTAGCGAAGCTGCGATCGATTTCTTTCGGTTCTTTTTTTCTTTTTTTTAAACAAAAATCTGCGGCTATGAATATTTGGATTACGCGCAGAAGCGAGCGTTACAAAATCGTATACAGCCGAACGCATATTCGCGCGGCCGCAGAAAAAGTTTCGACGCGCACAAAGTGCTAGGCGGGCCGCGTTTATCGCGGGAAATTATCGGGTTCGCAGGCACACACAGCCTCTCGGCGGCATTTTTTTCGGGGCGCGCCTCGCATATTATTATACACACGTATATATAATCCCGTGCGCGCAGGGCATTCGAGGAGGATTGTCTCGTCAAAGGCGAGAGAGAGAGAGCTGACAGCCGTCTCCGCTCTGCTCTCGGGCGTCAATCCGAAAAAAAGTACAATTCTAATCCGCGCCGACGATCTAAACGGTTGCCAATCATTTCCGGTTCTCGGATTAGTCCCGCGGCCTCTTTATGCCCGGCGAGTAGACCGACTGCTTAAGCGGATTATACGCGTCGTTTCGACTCGACTCTCCGCGCTCCTCGTTCAAAGATCCGAGGATCGAGTTTTCACGCTTTTTGACTCCGCTCTCTTGGCTTTTGGGGCGCTGCACGCGCAGGCACGCACACACACAGCGCTGCACAGCGCGTTGTATATGCGAAAAACCGGTGATGATGACGGTGCGCCCGAGGCAGAAAGGAGCTGAAAGAGGCGCGCGCGCGACCGTAAGTTGGGGAGGAAGTCGGAGTTAACGCCTTAATTTGTCGCGACGCCTCGTCCGTTGTAATTTTCCACTTTGATGCCGATTCAATGCGAGCTTTTCTAAGCCGGAAGATTGGGGTCGGGGCGGGCTTTCAAGGTGGCTTTTGACCTCGATTTTCCTTTGTCGACGCGGGACTGTTGGTATTTTCAAAAGGGTAATGATTGGGTTATTGGATATTAATTTTCGCCGGAAACCTCTCCCTTTGGAAAAGGGATTTTCCAAATTTCCAAATTATTCATTGATGAACGATTCGTTCGGCAGAATTCTGTGCATAAAAATGTTCTTTTTTTTTATCTCGAACCAATTAGAAAACAAGCAGTCGGGTCAACGAAAAAAACGTGCCAACACTCAGCTCCGCAAAGGAGCTCCAGCGGCTCGGCAACCGGGACAGGTATACAAATTCCCCGGGCACGGCAATAAATTTGGCAGCGAACGAGGGACGGGACTTGGCGACTAATTTCGGCGGCCGCCACCGATCGTTTTGCGCGCGTGCTTTACGAGCGACATCGACCGCAGCCGATTACGCGCACATACCTAAATAGCTCGACTCGCGATTTCACTCCCCGACCTACGAAAACGAAGGGATGTACTGTTACGCGGCGTTTTTCAAAACTATAAAGTTTATCCGTGGGCGTGAAATTCTACAGCTTTGCTTTGTCATTGCGCCAGTGGATTGCTAAATGCCCGTGAGTTGTACAGGTAAATTTAGCTGCTTTTATTCTCGACGTATCTATTCGGTAACAACAATTTTATCGCGTCGCAAATACTCCGGATCTCGCTCGAAAATAAATCTGACTCAATAGAGTCAATCGCTAATTCCCCTTTAATCGCCGCGCAGAGTCATCCTCCGACAATAAACAATTCGTCCGCGCGTTTAAAAAAAAAAATCGCGCTCGCCAAAGCATGTAGCTGAAAAAAAAAAGAAAGAAGAGTAGCCTCTGCACGGCGCTGTTTTCATCCAGGCGTCGCTTCCGGCCGAACGGGCGATTGATGAGCGCTCGCCTCGTGCTCGCCCGCCACTAACATATCCGACGGCTAATGAAGACGATTGTTCGCCGGCCTCGCACACGAAACGCCGCTCTTTAAGATCGCGCGCGATAATTTCATCGCCGCCGCCGCCGCCGCCTCCTCCTGCTGCTGCTGCTTTATAGTCGCGGCAAGTCATTAGCGACACACCGGCCGGGGCTCTTTCCGTATTCGCGCGTAATCATACGACGGGCCGACTTCGTTATTAGCCGCGCGAGGGAACACGCGAGCGGCAATGTTTGCGGGAGGAATTCGCTGGAAAATTCTAATTGACGGACGGTTGCTGCGCCCGGCGTTTTACGAAAGATTACGAGAAATTGTATTATCGCCTCTCTGCTTCGATGTTTTAAGTTTCGTTCGGCTGGGAATAAAAATATAGCCCTTTTTCTTTTGAAAGAGGAAGCGAGCGTTTTGTCGAATCAAAGCGATGAATTAGAGGCGAGCAATTTTCTGCCTGATTTCTTAAAAATCGTGCGGTTGCGATACCGGGAATGATACTCTCTAAAAATCGGAGCAATATTCCTCGAAGACTCAAAAGACCACTGACGCAATATGGCATTACTCCCTCTCGCGATCAAACACACACGCACACACACACACACATTTGATTCCCCAAAGCATCCTCGACTTCTAACGAAAAGACTTCTCTAAATTATAGCCGCAGCTTACGAAAAATCACGGCGGCGCGCGTTACCCAAAATTGCTTCCGCTCATTACGAGCGCCGCTCGGGAGGTTAAAAAGCCGCCGCCGTCGCCGTCGGGTTTCTCCGATTCCGGCGTTTTATCCCCCGGAATGGGGGCCCTCGTAATATTTGTCTAGGCAGTCCCGCGCGCGGGCAGCCTTTAATCATCGGCGGCGCGTAGCGTAGGAGCGTGCCGGGCAGGTATACGAGAGGAGAGGATGAATGGAACAAACGAGGGCTGATATAATTAAAGCGGCCGCGAGAGCTCCAATTTGAGCCCATTAGACGGACGCTCTCGATGTATCCCAGACGCACACACGCACGAGGAGACGCGTCCCGCGGGTGGCGGAGCGTCACGCGCGAAACGCGCGCATCCGGTTTTTGACGTCCGCCCGATCGTGTCGTTGACACGTCGGTCAGCGGCTAAAGAGAGCCGACGGAACGGAGCAGGCGAGTAGGCGAGCCTTTGCGCGCAATCGATTAACTTTTGGACGACTAATTTATTTTGGCGCAGAGTTTTCGCGGTGGTCCGCCGGGCTCCGCTTTCGCGGGAGATGACAATCTCTTGTAAGGATGATTGGGGCTTGACATTCGTTTTTTTTTTTCGAGAGTCCGGCGCGCGCGGTTTTTACAATGCGAGAGCAATTTTCGGAAGGATTATAACTTTAGTTTTTATCGAGGGCCGGAAATTACTTTGTGTTTTTCTTTTAAATATTATTAAAAAATTGTACGACGCGCTAAATGTTTTGTCGAGACCAAGCAGCCGATGAAAAAGGGCAAGGTGTACTGACCGTTGGAGGAGACGGAGACGGTGTCGTGATGGCTGGCGTCGCTGTCCTCGTCGACGGTGCTGTTGTTGTTGAGCGAGGATCTCGACTGGTGCCTGACGCTGAGGTCCCTGGGCGTGGAGGTGGGGCTGCCCGGCGGCTCCTGGCCCTGGGGGCTCGATGCCCCGGCGAGGATGTCCGTGATCATGAAACGGGACCTGTGCGGCATCGTCGTCGAGGCGTCGGACCGCTCCTGATGATGGCCGCCGTTGCCGCTCGTCGGCGCCACGCCGCCGCCGCCGAGGACGACGGGATTGATGGCGCTGATGGCGCTGCGCAGCCGGTCGTGGGCCTCGAGGTTCCCGACGGACATGCGGCTGAGGTTGAGCCCGGCCGCTGCCGCCGCGGCGGCGCCGCTCGCCGAGCCGTTGGCGAGCGCGATACCACTGAGCGCGGCCACGTGGTGGTTCGGCCGGTGGTGGTGCACCGTCATCTCGTCTGCTGCTGCGGGACTGCTGCTCGGCTCGCTCGGCGTCGCCAGCACCACTACCGGCCCAGGACTCAGGCGGTACCTGGGGGACAGAATCTTGCCTGGAACGCTGTCGGAAGGTGAGCTGCCAAGAGTCCGGGAGAGCGAGATCACCGCATTATATATCGGCGAGGAACCCCACTAAGCACAGTCCATCTCACAGACAACTCCGCGCACAATCGATCACAGAGTATATAATGTGTAACTCTCTGCTGCTGGCCGCCGCGCCGAGGGTCTCGGAGCTCTCGAAAGTCCTTTGCGGGTATAAGCCGAGAGAGAGAGAGAAAGAGCGGAGGAAGGGAAGAGCGGCGCTCGACTGCTGCTCGGGCTGACTGCGCCGCGGAACTGGCGAGTGGCCGGGCGGCAGCGGCGGCGCGAGCCCCCGTCGGCCATGTCAAGCCGCCCGGCCACGCCTCCCCCCCGCCAGGCTCGCTTTACTCCCCGGCCAATCGGCGGCGGGCGCACTCCGCTGCCGAGCCGGCGGCCCCGCCCAGGTAATTTCAAATGTGCTCGCCGGTAATTCGATATAAAATTCTAGTTAATATCTTTCATTATAGTCGGAGGAGAGCGGGGCAAGTGAAGGGTACACGCGGGGCGGGTGGGGGAAGGAAATTGCGGCTGCTGCGAGGGAGGCGGCGGCCTGCTTTCTCTCTCTCGCTCTGACTCTCGCTTTTTATCCCGGCTGCTCCCCCTCCCCCCCCCCCCCCCCGCGCGATTTAGCCGCGAGAGCCACTTTTGTTTCCACGACTGGCAAGGAGCTCTATAACGGCCCCGATCGATCTGGCCTGCTCTTGAAATTCGCGCACGCTCGCCGCACAGCTTTTGTTTATTGCTGCTCCTTATCGGCGCTGCAGCAGCAACAGCCGCGCCTGGAAGACGACGCCTCTCTCTCTCTCTCTCTCTCTCTGCGCGCGCTTCATTGTTGCCCGCCAGCCGAGTATAACGACCATCTGCACGCCTGACTCACGGCCGTGTCTTTATAACGTTATACCTTTTCGGCGGGCATTTGATTCCTAATAAAGCTTTTTCCGTCGGCGCGCCGATGTGCATAGGCCATCAGCTCTCTCCGAGCGGCCGAAAATTAAATTAACCCGAATTACGGAAATTAGGGGTGGCGACATCATTTAATTTCGGGCTCCAACGCCGATCTCCCCGGCGAGATACGGCGGCGGGGGCAGCTCCCATATGGCACTTTGTAACAGGCTCACGCTCCGCTGGACTGCGGGATTAACATAAAATATCTTTTAGCACTTTGGCCGCTGGGCTTCGATCGCGTATCGCAGAGTGTATACGGCGACGAGATAAGGCCGCCCGAGAGCGCGTTTCAATTTGCTGCATTGTAATGAGGTGCGCGTGTGCGTAAACGCGCGCGCGCGCGAGCGAGTTCGCCAGCCGCGCGAGTGAAAGGACGAATTGACGGTAGGGGGGAGGGGGGAGGTTTTCTGGGCAAAAATTTAATCGCACTCGCCGCGGCGAATGCATAATTTTGTTATCGTAATGTACACCTGTCGGTCGGGTTTTCGTGTTTTAGAAAGCGAGGTTTGTTGATGTTAATGCTTTAATAATATGACTCGACGCGATAGCCATCGACTATTCAACTGTTCGTTTTAAAGTATTTGTAGTTTTTTTTTTTTTTTAATATTTATAAGCTGCCGAGAGCGTAATTAGATTAAATAAAATAATGTTTATGTTAATGTTCACGCTTATCTTATCGGAAAACTAACCAACATTGTAACAATGTTTGCAAAAGCGAATATTTATAAAGTTATATATCTCAGCTTCGATCTTACGCAATTGCAAAAAGGAGCTTTACATAAGGCACTTTACGAGCCTGCTCCATAAGCTAACGGGTTCAATTAAGTGCAACTGGCTCGCTTTAACGAGCAGCTAATAACACTCGGAGAAACGCGGAGCGGCGAGCAATAAATTCCACCTGCGCCGGCAATTAACAAAGCTCGAGGAAGCTCCTCGGCGGTCGTCAGCGGCCCAGCGCCGCTCGTCGATTAGCATTCGACGATCCCCCGCGACAAATCCCCTCGTTACGTCGATTAGCATAGCGCCGCGTCGGCCTCGTCGGGGGCCCCGGATCGTTACGGCTCTCTCTCTCTCTCTCTCTCTCTCTCTCGCTCTCGTATATCTTTACGCGCGTCGAACCGCAGGAATGCGCGCGGCAAAGCGCCCGAGAGCGGACAGAAAAACAGCGCCGAGAGCGGCCGCCAAGGCGTGACAGGCGCGTGCGCCTCTTCCTCCGAGCGAAAAGAGCTGCCCCCTCCGATAGAGCGGAGGAGCCGAGGGCTTTGTCTTGAGCTGCCCGTCGGGATTGGCTGCGCGCCGACGCTGCGGCTCTCGGATTTTGAGCGGAGTGCGTTCTCGAGAAAGGAGTTGAAGTCGAAGAGATTAAAGCGATGAGTGCAGTCTCGTGGAAATGTGGTGATTTTTTTTTTTCGCTGCAATTATAAAAAAAAGAAAGAAACACGGATAAAACGCTCGGTGCGCGCCTGCATCTCCATAAAAACCGAGCATTTTTCTTGTACTTTAAATAAAGCACGGTGTGCCCCTCTATAATAACAGCTTGTAAAACGCGCTCAATCCAGAAAGAGAAAAAAGGAATGACAATTAAATTAACATACCGCGCAATTGCGCTCGTAAAAATTATGAAAAAATTTTAATGCCTCTCGCCGTCTCTCGCTTCTCAGCGCGGGGCCGCATATTATAGTATACTTCCCCCGACGCTGCACAAAATTTTAATTTAATCGCCCGCGATTAAAAATTAAAACTGTCTTGTAGCAGGAAAAATAAAAGCCTTATCAATCTGGCCGCGTATACAACACACATCTTTTAATTTCTGCAGCTTTATTTATTCACCCTGTGTCCCTCTCTCGCTCGCGCTCCGCGGTGTGTGCGCGTATATATATATATAAGTGCACGCGGCGTGCATTTACGGCGCGCGCGCGTGCGGCTCTCTGCAGAAGTGGAAATGTTCCTCCTTCGATCATTAAATATACATGAGGGGTAGCGGCGGTTCCAGTGCCACTGAGAAACCAGCAGAGACAGAGGGCTATATCGGAATGGCCGTCTCTCTCCGCCGAGCTATGAATCTATATGCGCGCGGAATTTGAATTTATAAAAACTGGTGCGAATGTATAGCCTTCGGCGTTCGTGCTGATTAATCGCTCGCCGTTAATTAAGAGCTTCTGCTCCTGGAACTTTCCGCGAGTATCCGCAGAGTTTGACGTCCGCTTTATACCAGCTTTCGACCGCTAATTATATCGTTAATTGTGCGCACTTGAATTTTTCTGCATTTTTTTTACGCAAAAAGGTTTGCTTGTTTTCTTTTTTTTTTTTGTTCTAGCCGAGATACACATTAGGAAACGCCGACATAAATAGCAGTTGTACTTCTCATTTTTCAAGCGGCGTAATGAAACTTATCTATGCGCCGAGACATATAGAAAAAAAAAAGCTTGCGTTTAACGATTATGGCACTCGCGCTTACGGCACTTATCAAGAATTAAAATGTAATTGTAGGAAACGCGAGGCTAAGTGTTTATTAACATAAAAGGGCTAAGAAAATCGTCGAATAAAGTGTTACATAAACAAGAAAAAAAAAATATGCCCGCAACAGCGGTACTTAATGGGGCGGCGAAAAAAAAAGGCAGCCTCGAACGGGGAAGTACACGCTTTAATATAAAAAACAATGTGCCAACGCTTTCGTTCGACAATAATTACGGACAATTTTACGTAAGCACGGAAACACTGTAAATATATACAAGTAATAAATTTAGCGCCGCCGAGGAAGTGACTTCGAACCATAAAAGCAGACAGTTATATTTATATCAGGAATTAGTATGGTTGCTTAGACCGCGGAGTCGTGTATAATACACAATGACTATTAAAACTTTACCTTAATTGGGAGCAATTTTTCTCAAGCATTCGCGCCTGCCGCAAGAGTAAGTACTAATAGACCTACCGTTTAATCTGCAATAACGTCTTAAGGATTGTAAATGCTTACACTATTAACCATAAGTACTTAACAACTGAAACCATAACGAGACTCGTAAATTACAGACGCCCTCGGAAAGGGTTCCATTCTTTGCTCGATTTAAAGCTGCGCAACAACGGCAAGTATATAAGCTGGTGCTCGTCTCCGATGCGAGCGGGTGACAATTGTATATAGTCGGTAGATCAGAATTCGCTCGAAGCTCTCTCGGACACCATAATATAAAAAGGGCCGAGAGTTGAGCGCCACGGACACTTACAAAGAGGGCATAAACGGCCGGCTCGCACTTTGCGCCGCGGCGGCGTGTCCGATGCATATTCATACGACCATACATTACACTCCCGTGAGCCGAGAGAGAGAGAGAGAGAGAGCGCGAGAGCCGCGCTAAGCCCGTACGGCTGGGCCGCGCGAGGCGAGCGAGGCTTGATCTTAGATTAAGGTAAACGCCGGTTAAGTTAACGGCTAAACTCCATAAGGCGGCGGAGCTCGCATGCGCATCGCCTTTTACTGTGGGGTATAGCGCCGAGAGCGCGCGCGCGCGTGTACGAGCGCAAGTTTCAAGTATTTGCAAGGGAGCTCGCTCTCACTCGCTCTCGCTCGCTCTCTCGTTTGTCGCGTAACTGAGGTAGTGCCGGGGCTATTAACGGCTGGACTTTGTTGCGCCTGTTTTTATCGCGGCTTTAGAGAGGTTTTTTTTTTCAGCGCGATGATTTTTTAAGAGGGTATTTCTTCGTTTTTTTTTCTGTTGTCGTGCGGAGTAAAAAGTTTTTTTTTTTTTTTTTTATTGAGCAACAGTCGTTGCGCACAATAAAATTGTAATTCAATTCTAATTATTCACATTTTTACGGAACAAAGGTTCTCGTTCGGAATTAACCAGACCATCTGTCCGAGTGGCTTGTTTTATGGCTGTACAGTTACGTCAGATAAATAAGCCATTACTACATTTCGTTATATTCGGAAGTTTAATTTATGGATTTTCAGCTTTTTCTTAAGCTTTCAAAGTCAAGCTCTGTTAAATTTATGTGCGTTATGTTTTATGAGATTATGCTAATGAGACAGCTTACGTGTTTTGGCCCCCGATGCTATCTCTCGCCACTCCGGCCGACCTCCTCAAACAATCGTTTACTCGAACGCAAATAATCCCCGTATATAACCTTGCAACAAATTAAATATAACGCAAAAAACCGCGTTACTTGATAATCAATGCTTCCCGAGTTTAAACGCACAGCGGAGGCACATCGCGCCTCCGCCAGCTCCATTCTATTCGCTTTTAAACGCCGCGCGCGGCTTATCTCGCGCAATTTTCAAGCCTAATTAAAAATAGCTCGGCGGCGCATGCAGGTTCATTGTCTCCCGCGCAGCTCCTCTTTATACATATATATATATATATATGAAATAGAAAAAGCCTCTTCCCGGTGTAAAGCTCGGCCGCGATGACAACGCGAGATACACTCGCCGCCGGCGGGGGAAGCGGGGCGCTGCACACACGCGAGAGACAGAGCACTGCGACGGGGACAAAAAGAGGACGGAAGAGCCGCACTCTCTCTCTCTCTCTCGAGAGAGAGAGAGAGAGAGGCAAAGAAATTAGTCCTGTTTGGAAATCTGCCGGAGCGAGACGCGGAATGCGCGTGTTCGGGGCACATGCGCTTTCTGATTAGGATCGAAGGCCTTGCGAGCCGCCTGCGGACTCTCTGTTTAATTGCCCGCGGGGCGCGCGGAGTCGAGACGAGAGGAGAAAGACAATGAGCTTTATCAGGAGGAGGGGGGGGGGGGATTTCTTTTGAGCCGCTCGTTAACGATATCGATCGATTCTCATTTTCGCTAATAAACCCGAAAGGGAAGAAAAAACTTTAATTGTTCTTTGAGCCTTTGTGCGCCCGGGGGACACTCTGATTGGAGTCGAAGGTACTCCCGCGCCGACTGATCAATCGACTTTTTGCATCGACGCGTGTATTCGAGATTATATGAGACGATTTAATGTTTAATTGAATTTTTTTTGCAATCGGCAAAGTGCTCCGCAAGGGGGGTATATGCAACATTAAAAACAATTATTATCGTGTTGCATTAATGAAACAAATTATTATTGCTTCCGCTCGCTCTATTCCGCGGTTACGAAAATGTTAATCTTAATTCTTATTTCATGCATACCTTTTTCGCTAAAAGTAGACGTAATTATTTTTAATTTTTCGCCTCATTCATAATAGTAAAACGCGCCTTAAAATTCCTCATTAAAAATCCTGTCGCCCACAGGAGCGTAAAAACGGGAGAAAACAAAGGCCGTTCTCAAAATCTCTCGCTTTACATAATTGGCTCGAAAAAAAAAAAGTAAGCGATAACCACAATCATCGTCTCTCAATCCCCGTACCTCGGCGCGTCTTCATCCTCCCCGAGCATCACGGGGGCAGTCATTTAATACATAAAATAGCACGTATCCATAAACTTTCTTGCCGGCTCCCTGAATTATTCAAGTAGATAAGTGCTCGGAAAAGCCTCGGCCATTAGGCGCGAGAGACGCGCGGAGAGTCCTCCCGCGCGCATGCGCGCCACGGATGTATATATATAGGAGCCCCACGCGCCCGCGGAGAAAGAGATCCGATCTCGCTGGCGTTTGTTATGCTAAGTGCTCATTAGGATTGTAATGCATTTTCCTGGAGCGCGGTGTGTGTGCGCGCGCGCGCGCGGAAATTGGGCGCGCGAGAGAGCACCGGCCCGGCCGGAAGCGTATTAGCCTATCGCGCCGCGGCGATCGCGCGCGCCGTAAGCTCTCTCTCTCTCGCCTTTTTTTTTTTACTTTTATATATTATAGGAGAGGAAGATAATCGATATAGGCGGCAGCTTGCGAAGGCTGCGCGGGACGAGAGAGAGAGAGAGAGAGAGCGCGCGAGCTTTTACGTAAAGTTAAGTGCCCGAGTCGGAGGTGGGGTTGTTGACGTGCGACCGAGCTGCACGTAATTCCGTGACGCCGCGCCGCGAGGAGAGATTAATATTTTAAGGGGGCCTCTGCGCGTAAGACAAATTTGCACCGACTATTTTGGGGGGCTTTGGCAGGAAGTTCGATGGAAATGAGTTGTTCGGAATTCGTCGTTTTTATTCGAATTCTTTTTCGAGTAATTAAGCGAGGAATTAGATCGAGTTTTTCTAATTTGAGCTTTATAGTTATAATTAAATGAAGAGAAAGTAAAATCCTTCACCTGTCGCTTTAGATAAGACTCAAACTTTACTACGCTTTATATTAGCTGGCAGATCCTTAACTACACTTTAAATTTGAATGTATGTGTAGAATTTTAAATTTATCAGGTATTGTCTGCTGAATATAAGCTATCTTTTTTTGCACCTGTAATTATGCAATTTATATGATTCTTAAAAGGCAACTTGAAGGATTTAAATATGTAATGTAGAAAGTTGAAAAATCTCTCCGAAATTAATTATAATTGCAGCGGCGAAAAGAGCAATAAAAATACCAATAAGCAAGTGGGTACGATTATATCATTAACGCTTCAAGTACACCCTTGAAATTCGACTTTGCGTTCATTTACGCAAATATAACGTCCGAACGTCCATTGACGGCTGTAATCAGTCGAAAAAGAGAAGGCAGGCCACTTAAAATTATCGCGCGATCCCCGGCAATAAAGCAAAACAAAGAGGCCATTTCGCTCCGCAATCTCCGCCTCGGCGAACTTTTCCTCTTCTTCCTTACGTAACGAGCGAAAAAGGCCGCAGAAATCCTACTTACCTCCATTACTCGGGCCGTAAAACGAGGAGCGCGAATTTCTTTCGGGCAATTTTACAGTCGGAATCGAATGCCAGAGACGTTTCTCTCATTCGCCTAATATATATCTCCGCGCCTATCGGCGATTACGCCGAAGCTTTCCGTGTAACTAATGACACGTTTCGCCGCGAAGCTCTTTGCGATCGATCGGCACACACAGTCCGCTGAAAAAAAGAGTACGCTTAATTTCGTTAACGAGTGGAAAATTTCCCAGCAAACGACGCGAGGCTTATACGGAAAATCTGATGTATCGCCTTTAACCCCCATTGGCTTTGCAGATTGTAATAATAATGGAGGTCGATGGACTTTTTGCGCGCGTCACGAAAATAGAGTATCAACGGCGAGTTAACTATAAGCGCACGCGCGTTAATTCGAGTGTGGGTGGGCCGAAGTTTCGAGTCTATTGCCTTTTGGTTAATCCATTCTTTATGATGGAAAGCTTCTGGGCGATGACGTTGACGCTAAGAAAAGAGAGCTTTCTTGATCGATCATGTCTATTAAAAGCTCGCTCGCCGCGAAGGTGCGATGTGATTTTTCTGGAGTGTTGACTCGAGCTAAAAGTGATAACGGAGGCGTAGATCGTATCTTCGCTTGGCTTTTTATACGGCCTGTGACTTTTAAAAATAACCGTTTACAATCGCGAAATCGAGGAGGAAATTTAATTTTCCAGAGGAGCATTCCATAACCGAAAGAGTCATCAGCAATAACTCTTCGCCCACCTACTCCAATTCCTCGTCCCACAACCCCCCGTCGGCGGCGCTCTTCTCTATTTTTGCACCCGCCGCCACTTTGCACAACCCGGCGAAATTGCGACGACTCGAAATTGCGGAAATTCACGCGATAGTCGGAGCGGGGAGGGGGCGTTCTCGAGGGCCTCGAGGATCGGTCGCGAATTCTCCCCGCAAGATCGCGTTACGGCTAAGAGCCTCCATTACCGGCAATTTGAATTGATAGCGAGCGCGGTGCGCCTCCGAAACCGATCTAAGAGCTCACTTTGTTATCTTGCGCCGCCCAACTGCTCTCTTTAGCGGGCCGACGGCTTTCTTAAACGCGCCGCGAACCGATCTGACGTTTGCGGATGGGCTTTCGGAGGTGCGATATTTTTGGGGGAATGAATTTTTTGCATCTTGGAAAGTATAGTAAAAACAAATGTTTATTTATACAGTTTAGTCCTTTTTTTTTAGTAGCACCTATATACGTGAAAGCTTTGTTGAAGTAATCGAGATTAAGCATTCACAATCTAATCTCGCCTCCGGCGGTCGAAAATAATTCGAAAAGTCACATTTACGAAAGGTAATAACTCCCGCATGTGCTCCGCGACGCAATCAAGATCTGAGTTTGACGATTAGCCGCGAAATAAATCAAAAAGTAGTTTAGTAGATCGCGACATCCTAAAGCCACCGCCTCCTCCCCAGCCTTACTCATATAATCGGCGGACAGAAGGGGAAGGCAAAACAAAAGGTACATACAATACAAAAATCAAGAAAACGCAAGGGCCCGCATTTCCAGGTAATAAACGAACGGTGCTTTCCTCGGGCAATTAAGATAAACATTTGCATCCAGAGGGTTGTGATTTCCTGCAGGTGTTCTCCTCGCTCGCGGCGCTCGTTAGTATCCGCGCTTATAATACGCGGCGGTGTATGACACATCGAGAACGCTCGCACGGGCTGGCGCTGCGGCTGTCCACCGCGCGCTTTCCACCGCGAGAATTAGCCGACCGCTGGGGGAGAAGGTGCCGCTATATTAGATCTTTCTCAGGCTGATAAAAGCCTCGCATAATGGGACTTAATCGCCGGCCGGCCGGGCCTTCGGCTAAATTTTTTTCGTTATTTTTCACGGCTCCCTGGGCAGCGCCCCGCGCTTATCGGCCGGGATCAATCCCGAGACACCCCACCGCCATTAAGCGACCCTCTCTCTCTCTCTCCGTGGGCTTCTTGCTCCATTTCCTCCGTTGGCGCGCGCGCACACACACGCACCGCTGCCGGCCGGCGAATTTTTGTTCGAGGAGCGCTCGAAGCGAGTGTACCGTGGCGTGTTTTTGCGCGCGATATGCCCGTATGCAGATGGATGGTGTGAAGGGAGAGTCCGCGGCGGTAAGCGCACAGGGCTGAGGGAACTGGGCGAAATTCGTGAAGGGGATTAGCAGTACAGAGACTTTTATTTATGCAAAACTTAATCTTGTACAAGCTGTTACTTTTACAAAATTTAAATGGACTTTAAATTTTTTACAAGAGGAAAATTAATTAATTATCGATGATTTAGTTTGCATGCTATTTGCTGAAATGAGCTTCAAAAGATTCAGATCAAAGTAAGCTACGCAAGAAATTCTTGGCTTGCTCGAAAAGTCTGTAGGGCGCCATGGTACAGTAAAATAGGAGACAATTATTCTTTACGGATAATGCAGTCCATGTGCAATTCTTGTTTGTAAGTTTCTTCTTATTAGGATCTTGCTTTCCACCTTTAGATTTTCCCCCTTTGGATTTTCCTCCTTCGGATTTCCCGCCGCCTCCAGATCCCCCTTCGCCTTTGGATTCTCCTCCGCTTGAACTGCCTTTGCCTTGGTCATCTCCCCCTCCGCCGCCGCTCTGTCCTCCTCCTTCGCCTCCGCTCTGTCCTCCTGCTTCGCCTCCACTCTGCTCACCTTCTCCACCTCCTCCGCTCGGTGGACCTTCGGTGAATCCTCCGGCTGGACCCGAGCTACCTTCGCTCGGAGGTTGGTCTCCTGGAATGCGTAGTTCCATAAGTATTATACAAATAAAGATTTAGTTTACAAGGTTTTTAGTTTTTGACTCTCGATCACGGATTCGGTTTAAGTTGAAAACATGTTTTTAGGTCCCAAATTATGGAAAAAAAAATGCAAAGTTTTAAGATCTAACGTTTCGAAAAAGATGATTATAGAAGTTGTTAGAAACCGTTTTTATACTTTACAAGCTATTACAAGTAGATTTAGATATTTTCTTAACTAAAGCAGAATGAAATAAAATATAATAAAGATTACCTTTTGCTTCTACTTCTTGCAAACTTGATCCTCCATTTGATTCTTCTGGAGCTTGTAGCTGCAATTTAAACAATACTTTTCGAGACAAGTAAACGTGTTTCGTAATGAAAATGATATATATATATTATGTGCAGTAATTTAATGATTTTTAGAATTTAATTGACATATTACTAAGAATAATTTAATGGCGTTTTTAAAAAAAGAAGTAAATTCATACCAGCTCACGCCTTCCGAAAGTAAATTGTTGGCCCTGTAAAGCAACAAAATCGATTAAAATATTACACTGTATTGGATGTACAATTATTTTTTTCTATGTTATACAAGTACCGAATTTAAACTGATACAATAAAAAATGAAAAAAGCACAAAATAAGTAATTTTTTTGAAACATTTTGACATTTATTACTGCTGAACACTGCGGAGAAACTGTAAGCAAAGCATTCCGTTGACTATTTTTTTTATTTCAGTGTTAACGCTGCTACTGTTAATAGCAATGATAAAACTTTGTAATTATATAGATAAGAGAAATTATATGTATAAACGCTTAAAGATAAGTAATTTGTCCATAAATATAATTTTTCTTATTATTTCATTATTCCAAGGACCAATTGTTTTGACATTTGAGTGCTGCAATGTATGTTGATAAAACAAGCGGAAGCATACACTAATACTTTCAAAACGTAGTACTTTCTATCTTTTAACACGTCCACAAAGTAAATTAAGTCGCTTGTCTCGGACCATCAAGAAATTCATACGTCAACAGCACAAGGCCAACTATTTCTGTAACGATTAAAACTAACAGCCATTATTTAAATAATATAAATTACACCACTCGGCAAACGCCGCAGCATTCGCACAAAACCGTCCGGGAGTTTCTCATCCGACTGCGCAGATCGGATCATCCCACCCAAGCATTAGGCAGTTTTCTGCGTCGTGATGCGGAGGTTTCCCGATCGGCCTGAGCAATTACGCCCTCGGACTTTGTTCTCGAGAGCCTCGGCTCGGAGTGGCTGCTCTCTCTCGCGCGCGAGACCGTATCCTTATCCGTCTGCGGCTGCAATTTCCGCGAGAATTCCGGAAGCCCGTCGGCGGCGGCGCCGATTTCAGGAGGCTGGGATGCAAGCAGCCACGCTGCTTTCTTTCAATTTCCAGCCCAGACGATCGGCGCTCCCCGCCAATCTCGAGCGATATTTTCGAATGCAAATAATATCCCGGCGCGCGGCGAGCCTGAGTGCAGGTTGTAGCTCGGCGCTGGCTTTTATCAATTTTAGTGGGGTATGCCATTGAATCTAATCGTGCGTGCATACTTGAACAGGTAGCTTTTCAATCTTTAAGCGAAGGGATTACCGAGGAAGTAGTTTGAATTACTTTAATGATCGGCGATTTGCTTATACTTTTTTTCGCCTTGAATCGCTCGACCAGGAGGTAGTAATTTAAAACATAATCGATCGCGAAGAAAATAATTTTTTGCACTCAATAAAATATATACATATACTCGTCCCTTTGAAACTCGCCGCGATCCAAATGATTCAAAAGCTCGGCCAAGCGCCCGACTCGCCGAACTTTTCGAAAGAAGACCCCCGCGTTAATCAACCCCAACAACGCGCGAAACTTGCCCAATTACCGCAAAGAACATCCAAGAGGACTCCGCGGAAAACAAAGCAACAAACAATCCCGGCGTCTCCTCGGAGTTCTCCAGCGGCGAGGCGTGCTCGTGCTTTTCTCCGGCGAGAGCACACACACACACACACTCGCGGCGAGCGAGCAAATCGTTTACATTTGAAAGCGCGCGCGCGAGCGAAGGACAAAGTTTGAGCGAGCGCCAGGTATAACGCAACGCGCGCGCCTCCCCCGCGATATCTCCCCAAGATCTCGAGGCGCTCCTCGACTTTAGGTGTACATACACACACTCGGGCCGCTCAAGTCTCGGTCATTAGCATAGAAACAGCGGTAAACTCGGCTAGCTTACCGAGCTAACAGCGTGTAAAATAACCGCTAAGTTGCCAAGACAATGGGGCCGGGCCCGCGACACAGCCAGACTCCAAGGATTACTTCCTCGCGGCCATTGTCTCGCCGCTGAACTTCCGCTCTTTAGCCGGCTCCTTACGTCATTTTGCCCGCACAAAGCCCCGCCGCCGGAAGCCGATTTTTCGCCAAGCTTTTCTCGCACTTTGTCGCCGAGAGAGACTGCTCTCCCTCCCCCCGCGTCGCCCCCGCGCGGTTATGAATGCGTAATCGGCAGTCCAAAGCGACGTTTGCCAACTTTTCGGGACGAGCCTTTTGTTCCGTTAGGACAGCTTCGATGCACCAGTTACGCCGCGTTACGTAAAGCTGCGCGCCTTTTACGCGCAGAGATAAGCTCGAGTAAATAGCGCCTGTTTTTCTTCTTTTGCAAGCGGCTTATCTCAACGGGCGCGTGTAACCGCGCTCATTGCTGATTATGCCAAAATTTCAGGCGTCTAATTGAGAACAATTTCTTTTTATTTTTGCTTATCTGCTGCATATACTTTCAAGTGATTATTTAAAAGAAAATACTTAAAAAACTGCACGATAACGTTGACACTCGTCGGCTTTTGTACTTATATAGTCATAGTCGAAATAGTGGCACTTTGCCTTCGAGATTGAAATCTCAACTTCGATTAAGCCTCTATCGCGATATTTCAAAGCCATTAAAGGTTAAGCCAAAGGCACTCAGCCGACTTTATTGACCTCCTTCAGCAGTAATTACCCAGGAAATTTTGATATGGCCGCAGTCCCGCGTCGGCACGAAAGTCACTTTTTTTTCTTTCTTTCTTTCTTTACCCCCACGTGAAAAGGGTCGGGAATAATAATAAATGAAAGGCGTTTAGTCAAGAGCGGAAAAGCGAGGCAAGAACACGAGGCGCCAGATAGACTTATGCGCGGCTCTCTCTCTCTCTCGAAAATCTCTCCTTTCGACCCCTCGACGGGCTCTCGGCTCGCACGCGATCCTCTTGTTAGGAGAGCGTTATACTCCGTTAAAACCGACGCGACGTAATGTTACGGCCGCCGTAGCCGGCCTCGCGCGCGCGCGCAAACACGTAAGAAAGTGCTCTGAAAATGGGAGACTCATTACCTCCGAATGCGACGCGATCGAGATAAAGCCCGAGCGGCGGCGGCGGCGGCGGCCACCGCTGCCTGATTCTCCCAGATTGGAGTGTATAACTGCGCCGGACGTCGTGTGTCTAATAACTCGGCAAAACACACGCGAACAGCAATTTAGAGTTTATTATATTCGAAAAAAATCGCGCCTACTCTTTTTTTTTTTTTCTTTTTCTTTTTCAACGATCCGCCGGGCTACGCAGCGAAACGATCTTAAACTGCGATACGCTCGGCTTTTGACCGGAAATATTCGCAAAGACACAATGCCAGTTTCTCTCCTGATGGCAATTGTCGTTATTGTTATCATTTTTTTTTTCCGTGCTTAGGGACACTTTTTGCTCGCGGCGATCGAGGATTCATTTTTCCCTCGTCCAGTATATAACAACAGTTGCCCGCTTCTTCCTTGGTTTGCCGAGTAACGGGAGCGCGCAATTGCGCAAATTCCGCAAATCGGCCGATACTCCGGGCAACAAAAGACGGGCGTCCATCTGTCGTTATACTTTGTTGCGAATCAGGAGTCGAGCATAATGGGCGGACGATGGACTCCAGGAAGCGGTTGCCTAAAAAGCGTTAAACGCGCACTCTCGCCGAAATCAGAAAAGGCGGACCGTTATGTCTTTACATCCGGCCGCTTCCTGTTCGTAAATAAAAATTAATTTTCCAGAACGCCGAGCTACATATATATATATATATATATGTGTGCATGCGTGCTTTTGGCTGCTTCTTAAATTTAATTGTAAAAATGGCTATTGTATCCGTAGAAACGTTGAGCAGCTTTTGGTCAATTCTTAGCTTGTTTTGTAGTTAAAAACAACAAATTGCTATTATTTTTTGTCATTATCAAATAATTAAATATGTTTGCTCATGAATATTTCAGTGTAATAATATTTCATCTATTAAAATGATTCTCCAATTGTTTTTATTTAACTTAGACATCAATTTTAGCTAAAAATTGCTCCATTTAAAATACACGTTAACCAGCCCAACTGGTTAATTTTCTACCAGGGATAGTTTTTGGAGATAATGGGCATATCAGCTCTACTTCATGTTCTGTAGAAAGTAATTGTTTGTTTTTTCAAATAATTGCTTAGTCAGTTTTTTTATCAAAAGCTAGCGTGTTTTGCTAAAACGATATATCTTATTAATTTTAAATTATTATAATTGTTCATTGTTGTTTTATTGCATTTATATAAAAATAAAGCTATTAACTTTAAAAATTGTGAATTAGTAGCGTTAAAATTTTTCAATTCACTACCTAATGAATTAAAAACCTTAAATATAAATAAATGTAACTTAAAAAAAAAGATTGTTAAATGGTTAAGAAATTGAAAATATTTTAGGAGTAAAATTTTTCTTATAAATAAATAACAAA